>VZUI01033112.1:0-32819 GCA_013401135.1 Cettia cetti
GGCGGGGCCGCCCGCCGGGCGGGGCGGGGGCTGCGCTCCCGGCGGCCGCGGGCCCGGCCCGGCTCCCCGCCCCTCGCCCCAGGCTACGGCACAGCACGGCGGGCTGCGGAGAGAAGGGGGTCCCTGCTGCATTTGACCAGCGCTAGGCTAATACAGAAAGAGTGCCAGGACACGGCAAATGCCCGACAGCGCTCCTTTGCCTTCCTCGGGGTGTTCCCGCACTATTTAGCTGAAATGTATTTCCTCAGCCTGCCTCCTTGGGCAAGAGCCGTAAAGGGCCCTCTTCTCCGTGTTTTTGATACATGCCCAGAAAAACGGTGCCAGTTTTCAGCGGAACCCTGATATTTAAGCGATCGTCGCTTTATTAAACAAAAGAAAGCCTGAAGGAACTGGTAAAATAGCTCGATCCCTACGCTGGTCTGGGGAGAATCAGCTTCAAAGGTGTATGTAAATTTTTACTTTCCGCAGCAGTTTGAGTAATGTCTAAAGAAAGACATCCATACCACTTTCTCTAAGGAAACAGCAGAACCTCAGTACATGGAAATAGCAAGAGCCGACTGGGAAGAAAAACCCAACCAAAAAAACCCACCACAACCAAAAACCAAACCTACCAAACCCAAACTGGCTAGGAGTGTTTTTATCATTCTGCTTTGCTGCCACACATTTGCTCATTGTTTGGATTCTCCAAGGTCAGCTTTTGAATAAATTTGAGTAGAAAAGTGGCCTAAGGTTAATATGAAACTATTTAATTCTTAATCCTGTGATGTATTAGATGTAAATCAAAATCTCACATAGCTGAATTTGGCTGACATAGCCAATGTAAACTGAATGCCATAAGTTTCATACTATGTCTGAGAGCACTGTATTTAAACATACATTTATCATGGACATAAAAAAGCCCTCCTCGCATCAACCTTGGCAGCTAGGAAGCAGATCATTGCTACAGCATGTGCGGTGTTCTAACAGATTAGGGGAAAAAATCAACAATAATGATAAGCTATGGAGTTTATCTCTGATAACATTTTAAAAAGGATTTACTCTTACAATTTTTTTTCTCTTGAAGTTCAAAGTTAATTTTGATAAATTGTTGAGGAGTAAACAAATTAAGGCAATAAAATCAATTAAAATTTAGCTGGTTTACCCTTCCGAGGTAACTGGAAAGCAACTTGACTAGCCATAAATTAAACAAAAAAAAGAAATCAATACCCTAAAGCATCCATTTATATAAAGAATAGTCCCTTCTCCTCCTTAGAGCCTAATGGATATGCTGTAAGATACAGGTCCTTCTCACAGCCATTTAATGCCTATTTTAACAGAGGCACACACTAATTTTCAAAAGATCTGAACACCATTCACCAATTGCCTCCACCAGCAGTTCACTGCCATTTGAACCTAAATTTCCTTGCACAAATATCTGCATCTCCAGCTGATTGTGCAAATACAAAGCTTGAGCAATGTAAGAGAATTGCTGCCTTTTCACCTATGTTTTTCACCTATTTCTTTGCTCCTGATGAGGTCTCTGCTCACGTGACAAAATTTTGAAACTCTCCTACTAAAGCAAACTGGTTAAAATGCATTCACCTAAACAGAGTAGCTTAACAAAATACTGAGTTTATGTAAGTCATAGGACACTAGACTAAACCTATAGAATACCAATTTCTAACAGTTTGCCTGTTCAGTTTTGGTTGCTGCCCCATGCTGTAAGCAAACAGCCATTTGATTACAGGTAAATGCACTAACCAGTAGTGTGGGAACTTGCATTAAAACTAAGAGTGCCACATGTTACACTATAACAGCAATCAAAAAACTCTCCCCCCACCCCACAACACTGCACTGTAGCACTTAAGGACATTAACACACAACCTGGATCTGTATAATTTAATGTGAGCCTTTTCTCTTGTTCTCAGTAGTGACAGTAAACTGCAATTAATCAAAAGAAAAAATGGATACTAATGTGGAAGGCCAAATATTTTCATCAAACACACAGGAGAAAGAGACTAAATTCATTCTACTTCACCTTTCCATGACAAAGCATTGAATGTCAGATTTTTAACCCAACTCCAAACACTGATGGAAATACTCTAATATACAGACTCACAGCACTCTTTATTCCTGGTGAAATTCACCTAAGCATGTGGTCAGAAGAAACATGCAAAACATCCATTTGTATTCTATAAGCCAACAAATATTAACAACCATTTAAAACACACTGTTTGACCAAAAAACCAGATCAGTCAAAAGCTACAAGACTAGTGCAAGATGAAATACTGAGAGTTCCATGATAAAAGAACAAAATATTGTGCAGAATTTGCCAGTAAAGGATAACAAACTTTGTTTTCCTAGATGCAAGTCAAAACTGAACTTCTGTATATGTTTGTTACATTACTATTTTGAAAAACTGCATTAAATACAGGCACACTACAATATCCCACTGAGATTTTACTTTACTTTTCTTGAAATACATATTTAAACCACTGCATTTACATTAAATGCTTCACATCCGCTACAATTATTGAAGTTTCAGTAAATACTAGGCAGGTTCTGCAGCCATTCCTCCAGAAATAGCTGATGTGAAGGTGCCTCCTACTGTCAAACATGAAATACTACAGTCTGAAAATGTGACCTTGGGTGCAGACTTTTCCTTTCAGGAACTCCATCTCACAGATACCTGTATATACCCCTCAGTAAATGAAGCATAAATGAAACATTTATTATAACTAACAACCACACTGCCCCCGGCATGAGCATTCCCTAAAACCCACGGCAGTGCCAAATAAAGAAACTGTGGGCAATTCACCAGCTATTGGCATAGCAGTTTCTCCAGCCCAGCTTTTTTTAAGTCCTTTGCATTTCCAAGGTAGCTGTTATACAAAAATATTTCAACTTAAGCAGACACCTTGTAGAGAAAAAATAGGCTGTAAAGGAGCTTTTAAGCTTCTCAGGTTTGACCACTGCAGTAAAACATGTTATGAGATCAGAACTGTTTCTCCTCTACAGGGCAAGAGTTATTCTGAGCAATTACTTGCCAATACTTGAGCACTCTGAAGCAAGGCTCATAAACAGCAAGTTCAGGACTCAAGCCCCTCCTGCACCTGCAGAGCCAACTTGTGTTGTCAATTCACAGGCTCTTCTTAGACGCCTGCAAACACAAGAGGTCTTCTGCCATAGCCTCTCAAGCCTTGTGTGCCCATCCCTGGTATACACCAGGCACAGACAAGTATGGAATAGCTTATCTGTCCTTGGTCTTGTCTGTTTTACTCACTCTGATTTTCCTACAAAAGCTGAGACACAGGCCACATGTGGAAGACTACCAGGCCTCAGCAAAGGTCTAAGAGGATTTAAAGAGCAATGAGACAAATGCCATGTGGACAAACTTCTACCTCTTCTTGCTAATGTATAGAAGACTTTATTATTTTCAGTAGATAATTTATGCTCAATTTAGGCAAACATTAGCAATTAATAGTCTATTTCAACATCCTCTTGAAATCTTGTGGGGAACCTTAAACAGGTTACTGAGCAGCCATTAAGAAATGAAAATGGAGATGTGGTTACAACTACTTCCCTGACCTGTAGAAGTCTCGGAGATGTGAGAAGACCACATCTATACAGAAAAAAGGAGAAAGTGCTGTAGAACTGAGTCTACCTACTCCAACATCCCTGTGGCTCTAGACCCAACCTAGCAGACCATCAAGGCTGTTCATGCTTTCGTTATCAGGCTGTCCCTTTGGGACTGAGAGGTGTAGTATTTTGCTTCCTTAAGCTGCTGAGTGTCACAGCACAATCCTCTGCCCAACAGAAGGCATTTGACCAACTGCTGCATAGACACCTTTGGATATAGTAAACCTTTAGCAGAAAGGTTAATCATTCACTGGCCTGTAAGTTTCCTATCAATTTCCAAATCAGGTCGATAACAATGGGCCATGAAACAGGGAAAGTTTTGAGTACCAGCTTAAAGACAAAGATGAACACATTAATTTTCTACATTTTTCTGTATTCTGCTGGCTTTTCCACTCAAGAAGCAAAACATGTCAGAATTACAGTATCTGCTATTAGTTTCAGAAATATCAATTTCAAGAACCCAGAAGAGAATCTAAGTTTATGAAGCTAGGAGACACTGATAAGCAGTGTTGCTATGCCCAGTATTCAAATAATCCAAGGTAACACTTCTAACTCCACCTGACATCACTCTCCTCCAAAAGCAAAACTTAGGAATGCTAATCTTAAATCTGGGCTCCTTTATTTTAGGATGCTCTTTTTTTTTTTTACTTTTAACATGAACAAAGTTATATCAGACAGGCAAACTCTTCAGCGCTAATCTAATCTAGATTGCTAAAAGCAATTATGGAAGAATTGCAAAGAAACCTCCCTCTCCATCAAGCATAAGCCCTGAACATCCTTCCCTGTCATCTAAAGTCTCACTTTATTCTTCTTTATTTTCTTTCCTCACCAACCTCCCACTTTTTCCCATCAAAATAACTCTCCCTTCAGTACAGCAAACAAAACTGGACAGGAGACACCATTTACACAGGTGTTAAATTATTGTGCATTTCTGCAACTGCTGCCAAAGACAGCAGTTTCTACTTCAGTGACACATTTTCACAGCCTGAACCCATTAACAAGTTAACTTACCCTCCTCAAATACTAAATTATATTCTCTACACCTGGTATAAATGAAAAGTTAAAAGAATGAGTCACAACACTCCAATCAATGTTGAAAGTTTAATGTTCCTGCTACATACTCCCTTTCAGAACTGCTAAACAAGAGTGTCATTGATAACAAAACTACAGTAAGCACCAGAACAGTTTTAATTTAACCAATGCCTTAAGAATTGGCACCTCATTTATAGTCTTCTTTTTCCTGCAGTCTGAAGAGCACAAGAACTGCTGATTTAGAACTAGCATGTCAATCTGGAGAGAAGCTTACCAAAATCTGTCAATAGGATGTGTTTGTGACCCTGGATCTTGCAGGCTGCAGGTGTGCTTTGACATCTAACAACTCCCCTTTTCAAATATTGTATCCCATTGTATGTTATGAAGGTGTTAAATGAAAAAGTAATCCAAGAGCAAGTAAAATTTGTTAAGTAATGAATTTTGAAACTTACAACTTTTAACAGTTCATTTTCTTTTTAAAATACAATTACCAAATGCTGTAAACAAAAATGGGCTAGATCTAAGTAAGGACTTCAGAAAATTCCCATGTGCAGAAGTATGAACCCCAAAGCCCCAGCTTAATGACTTCTCAAGCTCAGAACACACCACCACTATTTGGTCTCTACAGGTCCTCAAGTTTGAACTTAACCCTGGGGAGATGTTTAGAGAAGAGACCATATGAAACCCAGACACCTGGCAGGGTCAGTGCCTCAAAGGATAAGCATATTCTGATACCACAAAACCACAGCCACATCTACTTTAACACATAGCTACTGAGAGTGTTTGTTAACCTTTTGTAACTGCTTTTTCTATGCTATGACCTGTGTTACCTAAAAAACACAAGATTGCAGCTTCAATGGTCCTGCTTGCTTTACATACAGCCATAGATAACGAGCTCCTTCTCCCAAATCCACACATACCTGGAGAGGAGACAGATGAAGCCTGACAGGGATTCTGAAATGAAGCAGTGTAGTATTTAAGCTTTCAAGGAATTAAAAAGAAAAATCAATAATAAAATTAAAACAGTTTAGTCAGAGGACACTAGACCCACATCTTCTTGAGGGGGGCTGAGGATTTAGAAGGGCACTTGGGATAAGCTTTACTCTGTATTACCTACCCACCAGCAAGAGACGTGCTACAGAAACTCTTCCACCAGCCCTATCCTCCTGTGGTCGTTGACTCTTCTTGCCCTGCTCTTTTCAAACCTTTATAGCTAAGTGTTTAAACAGCACAAAAAAATGTAGCTACTGTAGAAACAGATCCATGGCTAGCTGGACATTTCTTTCCATCACTACAAGGACCCTTCCATCCCTGAAAAAGCTATCTACTTGCTTAGAAGATCAGAACTTATATAGTTGTGTGAAGGACAAGACAGTACAGTAGCATGCTATTGACTGGGACAACTCAGAATACATCAGTTCATAGCCTCTTTCACAGCTCAGTATGTTTAAATCCACATCTCATCAAGCACCACCACTGCTAGGCTAGAGACAAGGTCAGAACAAGATGAGAAATATCTTCTAGCCCATGTGTTTCAACTGACAAAAACATCCAATATGGACAAAGTATGAACCAGAATGTGCAAACACAAGCACAGTGAACAGAACATTAGTTGAAGAAAGCAGAATTTTTCTGAGCTTGTTTCCTCGTAGATGCTTGATACAGTGAGGACAAACTAGAATACAGCCACGTGTTTCCAGCACTCCCTTTGGCTGCAGGGCATGTTTTGTTCAGGACCACCTAGCTCCATCTACACAGACTGAAAATCCAAGGCACTTTGCTCCAGATTTCATAGTAATAGGCAATGCCTTAGAGTCAGGCACAGCAATAGCGAAGTCCTTTATCAGATCTAGCCCCACTTCTAAGAACTTGTCTTCTCCAAAATGGCAGTGTGGACCAATCACTGAAACATAGAGCTCAGATTCACAAGTATCACACTGCACGTGCAAAGTATGGATCAAACTTTCCAAATGCTATATAATTTACTTTTCAGTAATTATCAGCTTTTGTTTCTAGAAAAACATGAACTGCAGCATGTAAGATATGCATTACCAGTTTACACATGCAGATACACAAGTAATAAAACAAGACTAGCTTCTGAAAATACTAGGTTTTATTCACACCCCTGTGGTAAACAATAACCTTAATATGATGACTAGGTTTCTTTTGTAGATCACTATGTCACATAAAATACAAAACCCATAGCATAAACAAGCTGACAGTTATGAATGTTTAATGTGGTCTC
Source organism: Cettia cetti (assembly GCA_013401135.1). NCBI lineage: Eukaryota > Metazoa > Chordata > Aves > Passeriformes > Sylviidae > Cettia > Cettia cetti. The sequence goes on from VZUI01033112.1 coordinate 6,896, forward strand.
GTCAGGAAATTAAGTTATACTAGTCTTCTCAAGTAGTCAAATTCAAAACGCATCATCATCTCCTAGTTAGTACAAGTCACTGCCATTTCTATAACAAAGTAATGAAGGCACAGCTAGTGCAAGCAGACTTAAACCCGTTCAGGCTACTGGGCTGAAAAAATACTTTGGTTGGTTCTTCAGGAGAGAGTTTTCTCTAAACAAATATTGGTCTCAGTTAACAGTTCTGATCATCTTCACAGCTGCAGTCTAATAGCTACATGACAAAGACTTCACAAGAACCAAACTATGTAGCAATGAATTAACATTCATGCTTTAGGGCATTTACTGCATTCTACATATTGGCAGAAAATTATACTGGTAAAATGCTAGGTAGATTGAACCTACATTTTAAACTGGTTCTTAAGTGTTCAATTTCTTTTTTAACAAATTGGTTACTTAATTCTACCAAGATACAAAACATAAGGCTGTAAGTAACTAATAGTTGTGTTTAGGCTATTACAGTGCAGGTAATCCTCAAGGCCACAGACACACTGCTTCACTGCTGCTTGCATTCTGCTGGGTTTTGATCCTTCTGTTGAGAAAAAAGGAAAACCAGTTTAGAGAAATCAGTATTTTAAAAGAGCTATCAGTATTGCTAAGCATGCTTTCTCAAGCTGCAATAATCTTCCATCTTTTCCCTTGCACTCATTGTCTCGCATGCAGCAATATCCACACTGCATTTATTCTGGCTTTGTTGGCACATCAGGATACAATTCAGAATAAAAACCTGTTCAGAACTAAGTGTGGTAAAGTATTCTAAAAGACACTGTAACTGGAAAAAGGAGAAAAGTGATGTGCAGTAACAAACAGCTCAGCTCAGAAGAAACATGCAGATCCTCTTCACAGTTTGAGACAAAAACTTCCTGTGGGCAGTAACAAGAGCATGACCTTATGCCAGAAAACACTGTGTGGAGCAATGTAATGAAATGCCAAATCACAGTTCCTAATGCTCTGGAAGCATCTTTTGCAATGAAGTCCAGTTGTTAAAAATTCTAAAATGGAAAATTTATTCTGTTCTTGCAACAGACAGTCAATAATATGTCACAGTAATATGGGAATTCAAGAAAGTTTAGGGGGGGGCAGAGTCCAGTTGCAGGTCCACTACCCCCAGCTATTTTAGGACCACAGCACTTTAAATAAATTCAGCTGGGCTTACAGCCTGAAATGAGTTTGCAACACTGTATTTCCACTGCTGTCTCTAGCCCTTGAGCAGCTCTCTGAAACTGAGCATAGTCTTGTCCTTTCTCAGTTCTGTTTCACTGAGAAAAGCAATCTGAAATGGTTGGAAGTAAGTCCAACTTGCAGCTGTTTCATTTGGATTCCAAAACTTTCTTTACTAGGCAGCAATTTGGATACACTATAGCAAATCAAACATCACCAAGACAGCCATACATTTTGATTACAAGCTTGTACCCTGCCTTTCTATGTATAATGCTAAGATTATGTAACTTTTTAATAGTACTTTGACAGTAGCTCCAACCATTCCTACTGAAAATTACTCATTTGAAATGATAAGCCCTTTAAACAGTAGGCATTTTGGAGCACTTCAGACTCCATGACTGCAATTTTTATCTACCACATCAGATGCTTTCGGGTGGCCAGAAGTACCTTTCCCTCAGCTATTAAAAAGCTATGAATTGAGTGGCTCATGATCATTTTTCCAGCCTGATTAGTAGTTTTCCCTTCCCATGGAATAAGAAAGCTCACAGTTGCTCTTGGCTGTTCACATTTTAGGACTTGGCTGTAGATGCAGAACCTTGACTTCTGCTACCTCAAACAATGAGAGATGTGCCATTTACCTAGCGTGAAAGAGCCTATTTTGTATTCTGCTGGGAAAACCTGTGCCAGAGTCAGCTTGTAGCAAGTCCCCAAAACTGAAGCTGGATGACAGTTTGCTCCATGTCCTTGCAACCATTTTGCAATTTTCAATCATTAGGCAGCAATTGCTTCACGACAAGTTTATAGAAAACCAAGCCTGACTAACCTCAGTGCTCAAAGCCAAAAGTTACTTTTACAAAATGACTCCTGGAGAAAGAACTTGGTAAAAATTTCTCTACCAATTCTAGTCGGTCAGAATCAGGCCCGAAACAAAACATGCTCACCCCCATAGGAACTACTGGTTTAATACTTAAATTAAAATCAAGATTCACCATACATAAAAAGTTAAATGTCTGTATGCATACACAAACTTTAAACATTCATTTTAATTCCTTACTTTTGGGTCATAATCAGGATCATTTTCTTCATCTGCTTCTTCTTCTCCCTCCTGAAAGAAAACACTTAATATTTCTCTAGCTTATTCACGTTCAGCTTCCTGAGCCATTTTCATGAAAGTTAAGATTAATTTGTACTCAGAAACACATTAATTACCACTTTATGTTATACATATTGTATTAGTTTATCCTCCATAAAGCATATCTTTTGACATCAGTGGCAGCTTAATTTTTAAGATACGTTAAGGGTTGTCTTGGCTTGGTTTGGGTTTTTTGTTGTTGTCTTGCTGGTTGTTTGGGTTTTTTTTAATTGTTCATCTGAGATCCACAAAACAGTATGTTCTATCTTATTTCAGAAGTAATTCTTAAACTTAGTGTCCAGAGCACTTAAAAACTAAAGGAACTCTTATTCCAGATAATAAACTACAACAGGGAAACTATGTGAATCAAGGGCATCTGTCATCTTACCTCATCATCTGCCTCTTCACCTTCTTCATCATACTAGAAGAGAAAATAAATAGTTTTGATAGCATCATAAATGCAGCCATTTATAGCTCAAGTAGATGTCAGAGACCCCTCTGTATTGTGATCTTAAGAGAATCTTAGAATGGTTTGGGTTGGAAGGACCCTTGAGGTTCATCTAGCTCCAACCATCCTGCCACGGGCAGGGTAACCTTACACACCAGGTTGCTCAGAGTCTCATCCAACCTGCTCTTGAATATCTGCAGGGATGGGACATCCACAGTTCTTCTGGGCAACCAGTTCCAGCGTCTCACAACCCTTAAAGTAAAGAATTTCTTCCTAATATCTAATATAAACCTAGTCTCTTTCAACTTGAACCCAGAAGCACTTGTGTCTGTCAGATTTAAAAATATTTTTTGCATCAGCATGAGCAATGTTTAACTTCCCCTGGTGAGCCCTGGCAAAGCAGATGGTCCCTGTTCCATGCAGCCCAGGAGCTGATTACACTGTGGTACCCACTTGGGGACAGCAGGGGACAGCAGAGCCCAAGGCAAGCTGTCCTGTCAGTATCTCCCTCCTCCACAGCCCCAGCCAAGCCTTTGCAACGAGAGCCAACAGTTTAGATTCTAAAAATTATTTTTAATACAGGACATACCTAAGCCACCTTAACAGTCAAACTGTCCTTGTTTGAGCACAGGCAGCAACAGAAAAATGTTTTGCATCTGTATAAAATTCTGAGGCTTTGTGGTTTGTCAATTTGAAGCTTAGCTCTTTTAAAACATTTGAGCTTTTGCAGAACTTGCTTTGATTATTTTGGCAAGCTTTCAATGTGCTTATCTAGCTTTTTTTTTTTTTAAAGTAAGAGAGTACTTTTGAAAGGATGAGGCTTGAATCTCTGAAACTTCATAGCCTACTATCGTTGTAAGCACAAAGAAGAGGCTGAGCAGCTATATAAAGAGTCCCATTTGTTCTCTGGCAGCTCATTACAGTTCCACAAAGTATTGGAACTTCTCTAGGAATGCCTTATACACAAAATGATACTAAGACATCCTCTAGATGATCAGCTTTACCACTGCTTTTGCCACAAAAATCTGAAGTCACTACTTTAAAGATTAATTATTTTTATGCTCCTCTTTCCTGAACAATCCAGGAAGCTCTCCTGCAACTAACATTGGTACATCCCATTCTAAAGATACCAATGAAAGAAATTACCCAAGGTCTTCAAACAGCATTATTTCAAGGTTTTTAGTGTTCTGAATGAACATTATACTCACATCATCCTCATCATCTTCAATAGCTTCTCCAGTGAAGTACAATACTGACCGGGGGACTATACGTTCACGCAAGAAATGACCTATTTCAAAGTCTGCAGCAAGGATTGCCTCAGAATCATCATCCTGCATAAAACAAGATTATTTCCTAAACTATAAGATGGTAACCACTTTTGATACATACACAAAAGTTACATGGATTTTAATGTGGCCAGATTTACACAAATCCTATTACTGATTTTTTTTTTCCAGGAGCTACTTTACAGAACGGAAATTGAGGGGCCAAGTTTGATAGTTTTAACAGCCCACCTATATTACACAGTAAGGAGCTGCTGCTTCTGCAAGCTTAATTATATACAATTCTGGAGTTTCTTTTATTCCAAATATAAAGATTATTTAATATTCTCCCATAGATTTTCAGTTCATAAGCACAATACTCTTAAAGAACTGAACAATAGCCAAGTGAGCCTATCACATTAAAGATTTTACAACCTACTTCTGATTCCTGCACTGCATCTCCTTCTTGATTCCCATTAGACAAAGCCACACTACTGAAGCACCTCAACACCTGAAACTGCTCTCTGATCCAATCCCAGACTTTCACTCCTCTTGCTTTCATACCAAGTGTTCTGCTATCTCCCATCTGAGCAATTATTTTCAATTCAAAAGACTTTTTTCAGGTTTTGTTTTTCTAAACGTTATGAACATACAGCTTTTGGTGTCCATGCCAACTAGAGCTAACAGCATGCTTCTGGAAGTTGTAATTTCCTATTTCTCACTCAAAAAGCATAATATATTCCCTACTGTTAAGTATTTTTGGTAGTTTATCTCCTTACAAAAACATGGCTTATTGCCATAGGGAGCACACAGAAAAGCAGGCTTTCTGTTCTTGTTTTATTACTTTCTTCAAGAGCTAACAGCTTGAGAAATTTTTAACTGAATAAAACACAAACTGGATACATACACTCTGCCATTAGATAAAATCATCCAAAGAATGCCTGAGGGGAGAGACTTACACCACCCATTAAATCCAAGACTAATAACGTAGATCACTACATTTCTACAACTGTTAACAATTCATAAGGTAGCTTTCAGGAAGCATAAACTGTTAAAGTTGACTAAAGCTCTACCATCCAAGTCAAACAATCCTTCTAAAAAAGAAAACTGAAAATATATACTAGTCTTCATAAGTACTCTCAGTTAAAGACAGGGGCAGTTACAGCTGAGGCGGTTTAACAAATTCTAACACTCCATCATCATTCTTTTAAATAAGCCAACTTACCAGGTCTCCACTTTCAGGAACTGTAGAAAAAAGAACAGAAGAAACAAGTTAGTGAGATGTATTCTACATTTAAAGTCAATACATGTAAACTAGCATTCAGCTTACCTTCAGGAGGACTAAAGAAGTTGAAGAAAGAATCATTGGAAACAGTTTTTGTCACTGTCCTGACTGTTCCGCGGCCCTTATGTTTTTGCTTCTTCTTAATAGTTTTCAAAGTAACATTCTTTCCTTTTTTCCAGTCTATTTGGCAACTAAAGAGTAAATAAAAAACAAATGACACAAAAAACCCCACAACCACATGCAGCTTAATACCACTCCTCTTATTACAAGCATCTACTGAGACTATCACAACTGCAAGAGACGCAGGGTAAAATACTAAGGTAGCATTTATTTAGTGCTATCTTTTCATTAGTTTAATGGTTGAGAACAAGAGTAACAGGTTCATTTTAGGATTATTTCCATCCAGAAATTTTTCCTTCTCGACTTAATCTCCGAAATGCTAATTTTCATTAGCTACCAAGTACTAGATACAGCTTAGTTTTCTATCAACAACTAGTATTGCACCATTTTTAGAGCCACCCATCCATTATAAAGTAATGTCATATTTGGGCGTGTTAGTAATATGCCAAAGCTCACAACATCTATCATTATAACCAGCAAGTGCTTAAAAAAATGCATCAAGCAGGGATGTAGTTTTTGGCTGATTTTGAGTTGTGAGGGTTTTGTCTTCTTGTGTTATATTCAACTGTTTGGGTTTTGCTGTTTTGGGGTTTTTTAACTCTATCTTGCTTATAGAGCAAAATCATGCCTACAGGCTTCTCTAACAGTCAAGTTTCTGAATAGATTCTTTTTACAGACTCAAAGAACTGGAGTGAGTTGCTTTGGGACAAGAAGGGGCTGTCTTAGCTAAAAGAGAAAATAAGGACTAGGAGGTAATCATTTTTACAGAAGCAGTGGCATCTCACACCAAACTCTGTCCCGATTCATGATTTTCAAATCAGTCCAAATTGGAGATAAGAGTAAAACCAACACTGACTAAGCAGTGATAGGCTGTAACTTAGTTATCATTCAGAAGAGCAGTCAAAACATTGGAGACTTGAACACAAAAGCTACTGAACGAAGGGGCCCAAGTGTACTCATAAAAATAATTAACGTAGAACAGTTTTCTCTCATCCTTCTGTTAACAAAAAAGGGACGTGTAGAGAAAAAATTAGTTAACTAATTTAAAACAGAAGATTTCACTAAGAAAGGAGGAGTGTGACAGCTTTTTAAATTGCATAACCCGGAATTATGATGACTGTTCTCCATTTCTCAAACAGCCATTCAAAGGCAAACATTCAATGCTTATAAAACAAAACGGACAACTGCAATATAAAAAGTAAATTTGGAAAAGACTCCCTAAAATGCTGCATGTCAAAATTACAAAAAGATTAAAGGAAGCAATTCCACCAAAAAGCTATCCAGGCCTACTAAAACATACCACCATTCACCTTTCAATTTGTCTTTAATGATTGCAGAATAGTATTTCTAAATAAATACTGACTATATTTTTAATTTCTATGCCTACATTATATATATATATGCTTATTAATTATGCAATACAAATCATGTATTTTTTCTATATTGCATTGAAGTTATTGATAGCAACTAAAAAACTCATCTCAAACCTAGTTTGTTCATAAGTTACATGGGGAAGTATCTTTTCCAGCACCTCCTCAAGATGCTGTAAAACTCTACAGCTGGATAACGCTAAGGAAAAAAAAAGTTATATTGCCTTCAAGCTATCTATTAGCACTTACCCTGTACAACCCATGATTTCTGGTCCATCAAAGGAAAAGGGATCAGAATCATCTGGCTCTGACCTCATTCTATACGTCTTTGTCAACACTTCATTTGTGAAGTAGTCGTTTGGTTCGAAATGGAATTCTAATGTGAAACTCTTAAAAAAGAATTGCAGAACAATAACTTTGGTTATTTACAAACACCTTGAACTTCTTAACACCTAAATCCAAACAATACACATGCAACAGAATACACCTTTCTCCAATAAATCCATAACTTACTCTAGAATATGCTACCCAAGTTGTACAATAGATCTTCAAGTATTTTCATTTACTTGATCTTGCACTTGCTAGTTATTATACTGCTTGCAGTAATGACAAATCTCCCAGCACACTGCTTTCCTGTTACTAACGTATAGGGAAAATTTCTGAATTTAAAAATATTAGAACTTAGAAAACTGTCTGATTTCCACCAGGGAACTAAATATATGAAATTACAGCAGTTACACAAAATGTACCAAAAGGTATTGAAATGCAATGGTGCAACTTAGGTTATCAGATATTAAGGCCAATCTCATCAGAAGTTGAAGGTTAAATTTAGCATACATTCATTCGGAGGGTGGTGCAAGACTAGCACTAGACCTTGTACTAGGTTTCTCAAAAGCAGCAGCTGTATATTTTCTCATGATTTCCACAAGACAATTGGCTATTACAGACCATGTTGCTAAAATACAAATAATTCTTAAGATAACACAAAAGTAATCTTGTTTATTAATAAGTCAAACTAACCATAGGCTGTCCAACTTCTGAAAATTTCACTTTTATATCTTTTAAGTATTTCAGGATAGGTTCATCATGTTCCTGTAAAGAAAACACAGTGTATTTCATTTTCATAACATTCAATTATACACAGATTTAAGGCCTCGCAGAGATAAGAAGCCATATTTAGAACAAGTTTACCTTAGGAAAAAACCTTGTTACAACACTGAAATATTTCCATGAACATAACCAGCAGATGGCAACAATGGATGTGTAGAGAGTCCCCAGTACAGTACACAACCAAAACCCATGCAAACACCACGTACAGTTTTTAGTAATGTGTAATACACTTCTCACACACACTTCTATAAGCACTGAAAAATTATTAGTATCAGAGAATAGGTTAAAAAATGTAACAGCAGGGAGGTATTTCAGTGCTCTATATTCTCACTTGAAAAGTTACCAGAGATGACATCCAAGTGAGGGTCCCAGTATTGCTCCCCAAAAACCATATTAATCACTGTAGTGTTCCCACTGCTTTCTTAAAGAACCTTGGATTAATTACCAATGCAACTTTAAACAAGGCTAGACCTACCTGAACCATATCACTGAGCAAGTCCACATTCTTGAATACTGTCAGCCAAAACTCAGGGATTCCTTTAGGGTCTTCTTTTTCTTCATCTTTTTTTTCTTCTTCGAGCTTAGCTTTCTCTTTCATTTCCTCCTTGAGAAAATAAAAATATTGGGCTTCCTTAATTTTAAGAGTGCCCATAAGGGTCATCAATTCTTTGTGGATACCAGTATGATTAAGCGTCATGTGGATGCTTTAAGCAACCGTTAAGAATTAGCATCATTATTAATAGCAAGTAATCATTACAACCCTTTTTTTTTTTATAAAACTTCAGCTTACTGAATCTTGGTTTCATGCTAGAGCTTGAGATATTAAGGAGAACTAATTAAGATACTCACTGAAATTTCTTCATCAGCATCTGCTTTCCATTCACATTCTTCTTCTGTAGGTTCATAAATGGCATTGATGATTTCACTTCGCTGGAAGATTAATCCAAGAATATTTTCAAATTTCCTAGTCACTGCAATCAGCAATGCCTAACCACTAAATTCCTAATCCTAAATTACACAGCTAGTAATACATTAACTACTTATCAAAACCTTTTCTTCTGGCTCTGTAAGATGAGATCCAGCAGTTAGGAGGTTCTCAACACACTAAAGTATACACCAAAGTCCCAGAAAAGTTATGGTATCATCTGACATCTGCTCAATTAAATGAGGTCTGATATACTGAAGTCATTTTGGTAACTATGGAACAGACTTAATTTTTTGCTCTCTCAATCTTAGTTGATATTCACTTGGGTGGCAAAATTGTATCAACTGATTTGAAGGTGCACATATAAGACCGAAGTAATTCAGAACATGAGTCATTTTCCTGGTTTTTACATTCCCTTGTATTTTAGATAAAGTTTTAAAGTACAAATCATAGTAGCATTAAAATACCTTGTCAAATAAGGGCTGATAGAGAGCAGCATACTTTCTTTCCAGCTCATGAACTTCCTCATAAAACTTTGCTTCTATCTGTGCGCACTGAACTTGAAGGTTCTTGAGAGCATTCACACGTCTTTTAACAACTTTAGGCAAGCTGAAAAATTCAGTGACAGAACTGTTACTAACACTGCATTTTAAGCACATATTGATCTCCCCTTAACCAGACCCCATGGAAGTTAACCAACTTGTACCACAACACATTTTACACTCTATTTTAGGCTTTAGCAAGTTTAACTAAAAGCTGCAACCAATTTCACCAATGAGATTGAAACCCCTAGCACAAGCTCTTAAACTGAGGCTCAACCACGGAATATTGGTTCTAAAACCAGAGTATTCTAATCACCTGGGTAAATAATGAGAAAAACTTGTGTAATGAATCTTCACTCTTAAAAACAAATTCTACATTATCAATGAGTAACAAAATCATAGTGTTGAATACAATTAAGAAAGGTCTCACCAATAATTTGCTTGGTTTTATGAAAAAGTTCAAGACATTTGAGTTATTCTTTGCTAAGAAACTTATCTTCAAAATTTGCTGCTTGGTTTCACTGAGCGCAGCAGCTGGTAGCACTGTTGTCAAACACACTGACCCAAAGTGAGCAAGGACTGGTTTGCTAAATGAGCCACTGTATTACAAATGTGTAAAAGGAAAGCAATTACTGCATGCCTCATAAATGTAGATCAACTAAGGAAAATTTTGGCAAGAATTTATAGCAAGTTTTGATACATGAGAAAACCACATGAAGTACTACTAATAACATTCCTGTATCAGCAAATTGTTACAGTCTAAGCATAAAAGTACTGTATTAGAGACACCAGACCTCCAAGCATCTGTCTATAGTTTAAATAACTGATGTTTCATGACCAAGGCAAAGCTACAAAAGAGATTTTAAGGAGCAGGAAAGTATCCTAAGAAGCGAGCCATATTGTAACTGCAGAGGAAAACATCAGCCAGTGTAAATATCAGCATTCTTTTCTTCATGAAACATCAAATAAGAACTCTTCACTTCTGAGATGCACTACAGACAAACTATATTAGTTTTTCTGCTATCTGAGCTGCACAGTGGTTTACCACCACAAATGCCATAGACAACACTGTTCAGACAACAAAAGAACCATTTTAACACTGCACATACTCAAATGTTGTACCTTTCTACATATCCCGCAGATGTTCCTACCAGACCATCAAGTCTTTCCTGAAGGGCTGCAAGAATCTGAGGATTTTGCATCATCTGCACAGTCAACTGCCGAGCTAAGATAAAAGAGAAAATTATGTAAGCACAAAGTGCATATTTTGGACCAACCTTGAAAGAAAGAATTGTGCATAAAAAAAGGAAAATTAGACAACGAAGAATTACAGATGCAGAAGAACTGTTTGAAACTTTGTCAAGTTTCCCTACTACCAAAACATGTTTCTGATTTATAACATCCAATTTCCCTCCAGGATTCCTACAGTATAATTTCCCTTCTGATTCTCACCTATAATAGCTGGGAAATCACCAAAAATACACATTATTCATCTCTAGGTTCTTGTGGGACACCTGAATTACCATTTAATTACTTCAGCCAATGAATGTGTTCCCCCACATTTTGCAATCCAGTTTTGAAAATGCTTCTTCCAATAGATTAGCAAAGCATAACATCTTGCGAAAAATGTTCTACTTTACTGTTATTATTCTGTTCAAGCAAACATGTAACATGCAGAGATTATTAGTTATTTCTCTTTTGCCTAATTGCTCTTTAGATTCCATCTGTTCCCATACACTTTAAATATAAAGCATAAGTAAGACTGTTAAGCACTGACAAAACAAGTATTTTGATATGTGCTTATGTTTTTTGTTGAGGGGGGAATAAAAAAGATTTATTAATTTTGGGAGTGGCAACACTAAGCATGATTTGTTCTGTTCGCTGTCAACTCAGCAGCAAACTACTAAACAACTAATCAAAAAGAGATACGCACACATATACATGCACTTTAATTTTTTATACCCAAAGCTTTACATTTGTGAAGTTTTTAACTGCTTGCAGTTTTGAAATGATACAGTCACATATCCACAATAATCCTGTCTTTTCCAATTATACAGGTGGCCAGCACTGCCTGAACCTGGCATTAACCATGACTAAAATGAGTAACTGCAGACAACTAATAAAGATCATGCAATTTGAAAAAAAAAAGTCCTTGCTTCAGAACTTAAATACAATTGTACATCTGAAATTGTTTTACCATTTCCTATTGTTTTTTGAAGTAAAATATTTTTAACACACTAACTAGAAAGCACATATGCTTAGATTTAGAAACTCTTGGTTTCAACATTACCTTTGCTGTTGCCATCTTCACCAGTTTCTTCTTCTTCTACTTCTTCAACATCTTCCATATCCTGCTGATCAAGCTCAGACTGTTCTTTGCTATTAGAAATATTCAATAAGAGCATCAAGAAATTAATTTTATAAAATACTACGATGATCTTAGCTTAAACTAGAGATTATGTGGGTAGAAACAAACTGTTGCATCTTTTGATCTATGACAAGCAAGTCTTAATAGCCAAACAAAGCTAAATTTGTCTTCATAGCAGTTTCAGGTTTGACAATCCTGGAACAGATTTAAGAATTAGCAACTTTCTAGAATTACAAAGTTTCCTTTTGTGAAAAGAATTCCTTCATCTCCTGTTCTTATTAATCAGTCAAAGCCTCCTTCTGCTCCACATATCTTCCTTAAGATGTGCAGGCCTTGAGAACTGTGGGTAGGATCATCTAAACTATACTTCAAAAGCCACAAAATAAGAGCTCTCAAAGTATAGAAAAAAACTCTATAGTGAACCAACAAGAATGGGCAATACCATCTTGGTTTTCCCCTCCAGAATTCCAAGTAATATAGGAAGTTGACTCATGCCTTCTTCCACTTTTATACTTACTTACAATTAAGATCACAAACCCATTTATCACGAGCAACATAAGCTTTTCTTCCACATGCTATAAACCTCGGGTCTTGCCAAAGTACTCAAGGACAAGGACAGTCTCTAGACCCTGCCTATCCAGCATCTGGAAAGGCCAGCCGTGTCAAATACAGAACAGGACACACTCAGAGCCTCAGTAACATACAGACTTTACTTACTTGTCTATGTCTGCCATTCTGCTAGATTTCAAACACTAGAGGGAAAAACAAAAACAACACATAAGAACAGGAGCACTAGATTTCAGTTACAAACTCTATGATAACGTGCCATAATACTAAAAGAAACACAAACCATGTCAGCTTTATGAAACATGACAAATACATATTACAGTCTGAAGAGTGCCACATCTCCCTTGAACATTTTGAGCTCTCAAGTCTCAAACATACAGAAATACTGAAAAATTTTGTTCTGCTTTAGAACCTCTAGATCTACTCACATAAATTGAAGTACCAAGTACCAGGAAACCACCATGCTCAGTTTTGGATCTTAGGACTGTAGTAATATCACTGTCTGAAAATTAGTCCTAAATATAAAATTGGAATATAACCTGAGAAAAACTGAAGCAAAAAGGGTGCTGGTAACTGCTCAGTCATTTCCAGCATGTGATTGCAGACAGAGCATACTTAATCTCAACTTTACAAAACCAATCCAAGCAGTTCCTCAGAATATCCACAATATTGCAACATTTTACAAAAAAAAAATGATGCCAGGTGCCAGGCTATTTAACATGAATAATTCCCATGTCCTGAATGATCATAAATTTCTTAAATATCTCAGTATAATCATTCACATATTCCATACACAGTAACTAGAAATATTTAATATTGAGACTATCGCAAATCTTGCGTACCATGAAGAACTTCTATTCTCAAACACAGTAACTCAAAATGAGTAACATTTTCTACCTGCAAAATAGTACTTAGGAGTCCAGTCTCCAAAATGATGCTTTAGGTGACTTGCAGTCTAAGACAATATCATCATCAATTTTACCTGCTGTCCAGTAAGCAAAACAAATTTAAGTTTTCAGGAATTTCAACTCCTTACAATGCATTCAAATGGGAATTTCAGCAAAGTGTTGGATGGATGTGTACCAGAAAAAGTTAAATCTGTATTTGATCTGTCCAAAGTGTAACACAAAAACAGAATCCCAGTAAGATCAGGATATTAACAGTCAATATGAAGAGACATGTTAGAATCTAAGCTTCAGCATTAAACACCTACATTTTATATAAATATAATCTAAATATTTTTCTTCTGGTGTCATAACTACCTCCCAACAATTACACAGAAAGAAAGAATCGGATATCCTCATTTAGGACCACAATTTTCTAGTGCCAAATAAAGCTCTAGAATGTAATCAAAAAGATTCAATTCCCTAATATGCAGAAAAACTAGAGAACCAAGTACTTGTCCATCTATTTCAGAAAATAAATAAAGAATTTGCTAATAAATAGAATGGCAGCGTAATGGAAACCAAACAACATCTAACAATTCAGTAAGAAGAATTACAGCAATATTCTTGACTCATTTTATTCAGATCACATTTGCTTGTCTTGTCATTTCAATTTTACACATGTAACAATTCCCTATAACAATTCCAAAGACTCTCCTTTGAATATCATTCTCAAAGATAACGTGGACTGAAGACCTACAGAAACTGAAAGCACACTACAATTACAACTCTCACATAGAGGTCCCTGTTTTACTTGAGCAATGCAACAATTAACATTATTTTTGATGTACACAACCTTTTCCTTACACACTTCTTCTTAACCTGTTATTAATGCAGGACCATTTCAAGGAGACTGATAGTATTGCTGTGCAAAAGAGCACAAGACAAACAGCTCACCTGCCTTTCACACATTTTTCTGCAAATGTGACACAGTGGTGCTCCTTGCAGCAATGAGCATTTCCTTTCTCTGTTCTCCCTATCAAAAAAAGCTTCAATTTCCATAAAAAAACCCGTAGTTCTTTCAACAAAGGTGCAACCAGCAGCACAAGACTCTACAAGTCAGTGGGCTGGATGAAACAGCAGCTGAAACACCTTAGAGGTTTTCTGAAAGACACCAGCTTCCAGTTCATTTAAACGTTTTGTTTTTTCCTAAATGAAGGCAAGATTGGCTGTGAACAAATGATGCTTAAAAACTTTAAGGCGCATCCAGCCCATCTCCAACAAGGGCCACTAGCCAATACCTTGGAAAAAAGCAATGACATGGTAAGAATTTCCCCAGAAACACTTCTAGCTTTCAGTTACATTCAGAAAAGACACACTGGCTCAGAAGTGCAGGCATTTGACAATGTCATAACAAATTTTTATTTCAGAAGCTAGTCCTCCTTTTCCCCAGAACCATGCAGGTAAGCTGATGATATCATTAAAGTTTCTGAGTTGCAATATTCAGCTCAGAGATCAGATCTAAGATATTTCTACACAACGCAACTATATAGCAGAGGAAATTTCACCAGCAGTCTTGTGTTACTGAATTCCTCACTGGGCCCTTGTTTTCACCTCTGAACAACTACTTGTCAATACAAACTTTCATCCATCCTTTTGCTGTTCATCCTCTTTCCAGGATCACTTCTGACCATGCTGAAGGCATTCATCTTGCTACAGCACCCTGTGGGACTCCAGCATCTGCCTCTCTCTTCTTGTTGCAATGGGCAGTTATCACCCTCTGCTTCTGGCTCTTAAACAATCCATGCGAGCACTGTATGTTTTCATATTATGGCCCAGTTTACTCAAAGACTTTGAATAACATTCTTCAAAGATTTTTTTTTGAAATTAAAATAGACTGTATCAAGCAGCTGTCAACTTCCAAGCCTCCCTCTAGTGTTTCTCTCTCATCCATTTTTTCCTATTCTTGCAGCCATCTTTTTCATGTCCCATCCTTTAATCTTTGCTCCACTTTTTACACAACTCAGTATCAGAATGTACCCAGTTGGAAGAGTTCTTCTGCAAACTGAGGATATACTAGTGTCTGTCATGACAATTTACTGCCAGCTCTAGACAACTGTTCTTGAGTAAGGAGACTACAAGGCACTGCCAAGAAAACTATGCTGGCAGACATTTAGGCTAATCTGTGCAACCCACTAGCATGGAAGAGATGTAGCTGCATCACATTTTGTTTACTGTCATTTACTTAAACAGCCATAAGCTTCTATGCAAACACAGCTCTACTAGCTAAAAAAAAAAACCCAAACAGAAACAAAAACACTGCAGAAAAGCACTGAGAAACTGCATTCCTTAAGAGCACACAACCTCCACTGTCTCTGCACAATGCCCAGCTCAGGGTTCTGGTCTAGTCTTCAGAGTTTCAAATACACTATATACCACAATCAATAACTATCAATTAGAATACTTCACTCCAGTATTTATTTTGCAGTGTCTCCCTAACACTAAATATTTAAAGATAGAACTCATATCACTCCACTTTCCATAGGACAACCGCTGTCCTTCTCAGTTCATTCTTAGGTGCATTTAGGTTCATAAACAGCAGCTGCACCTTGGCATGTGAGCCACAAAACCACTAGTATCACTCCCTGAAGTAATGCCAGGGAGATACCAGTTCTCCACTTGCCAATGCAGGATTATAACAAATCTGGATACATCTGATGTATTACTTCAAGCCTCAGTGTGTAGGTGATTGTTTTGGACTAATATACTGCTTGGAATCTAGACCTCCCAACTGCATGAAGAAGATTATGAGCACAAATAAAGAGTAGTCGACATCCCTGTATGAAGTCAGCATGCAGAAAACCTTACTAGTAAAATGTTTTATTTCCCTGTTACTTGAACAGCTACTGCCACTAACTGTTTGAATGCAGTAGACTGCATTATGGTCAAACAGAGGTGCCCACAGGCTTCACTTACCATGTTTTGCTGCTCAATGTAAAAATATGCAGAAGAAAAGCAACAGTTATCTTTTCAGGGCTTGAAAGAATGTGTAGGAAGTTCATGCTACAATAAGAAAGCAGAAGTACAGGAAAGCAAGCTACAATGCAGGCTTCCTAAAGGTTCAAATTTAAAACCTCTTTCATACAGGTAATTTAAGCCTGCCTGCCATCACAAGCATGTTTTTTATCAAAATGGAAAGGTTAGAAGACTTAATCCAGCGCTAGTTTACCCACAGTTTTGAGTGCATCCTGCAGAATATTAACTCCCCTAAATTAGCAAAACCCCCTAAAACTTATCAAAATTGTGTGACAGTTTGCTACTTTCATTAGGCTTAAAGGACACTTGATCTTGTTAAACTGTCATGAGTTTGATACATGCAAAATGTTGATGTGTTCATCCTCAAGTTAGTAATTAGTGAGCTTCAGTTTTCAAGGGTTACCATTTCTTCACTAAGTGATTTTGCATAAGTGAAGATAGAAATCATCACAAACTAAGTGTTCAGCACTTCCTAATCCTTCCTTTATCCACACAGAAACTAATTTGAATCTGCACAGAGGCACTAGCCATGTTACAGCTAGGACACAGGCTTTGGTGAGAAGCCTTTTCTTTTTCAGATCAGCTTTACGTGTCCCAAGTAAGCACACCACTATTAGATTACCCGGACATCCGCTCGCCCTCAGAAGACAGGTCACAGCGAGGTGAACTGCAAGTCTGCTGAGGCAGCAAGACATTCCTGAGACACAGAGCCTCCAGCAAAATAACAGCATTTTGTACAAGCCCCACGGCTGGCAGGCTGACAGCACATCTCAGCTGTTCAGCATCTCTGAGCATACCATGCCACAAACTGTATCCATACCTTCCCTTTCAGGAAACACCTCTTCTCCTTCTCTAGACAAATTGCTCACACAATTACCTTGGAACAGCAATTAAAAGAACTTTTTCAAGTTGTTCAAGAGTCACAAATGGGCTTTTTGAGGCTATCAGACCCAAACTACAGCCAAGCCTCAATAAGTGACATTTTTAAAAGAAACTATCCTTTTGCCCAAACTGATTTCCTCAGAAGTCAGTAACTGAGAGCACTACAAATACAAGTTAACTTGTATATCAGCCTCTTCCCATCCCTGGCAAGCCTTGGGCAACTGAAAGTAATACATTCACAGAAAATACCTAAAACAAATGAGCCCTCTGTGGGACTCAGGAGCTGCAACAGAAGGTAACAAAGTTGTGGACTAAGTTAGATGTCAGTGAAGAAAGAGGTCCAGCTGGAGGACGGCTAGTTGTATTTAAAAAATCATCAGGATTAAGCCTGGTAAACTATTTGCAACGTGTGCAGAAACTAAAGGTGCCAAACAAATGACATCATGCCAGCCAAGTTCAACTCTTACCAAGGACTGGGAAACTCAAGAGCAACACATTCACTAGAAGTTACGTCCAACTGATGCTCTTGCCTAGAACTTGCCAGGACAACTTGTAAGACTTCTCCTTACATAATCATCATTGAATACAGAAAACAAAAATTAAAATAGTGTAGAGATCGATTAGAAAACCCTCTTTGACCGCAGATGTTCAAAATAATTGGGGTAGTTTGTTCAAAACCTGTAACAGAGTTTCTTAACTTTAAAGAGCACAGATGCTCTGCATAATAATCTTAAAGGTCTTTTCCAACCTAAACAATTCTGTGAGAACTGAGTGAACTGCTTAAAAAGTGCACAGTACATAGTATAGAGTTTCACACTTGAAATATCTTGGTACTATAACCCAAAAAATGCATCCCTCATTCCAAAACTGTTAGAAGCAATGGTAGCAATCACTGCGTAGGAAAATGCTTATGAGAGAAAAGATCATACAGTTCAGTAGTAACTAGAAGGACATTTAGCTCTTCTTCAAAAGGAGGCAATTGAATAATGCACCGGGTTAAAAACGTCATTTTAAAAGGGAATAAAGCAGAAGACCGAGTGTTTCCTTTACATTCCTAAGATCAAATTCATGTATCCATTACCACTAGCATGAAAACTGGTCATGAAACAAGGGGATATTGTATCTATTATACTGAGGGAAGAACTGGTCACTCCCTCCCCACAATCCAAAGGAGGCTATACCCAGGTGGGGAGTGGACTCTTCTCCTAGGTTAACAAGCAACAGGATGAGTGGAAACGGCCTCAAATTATGACAGGGCATGTTTACATTTGATATTAGGAAAACTTGTCTCACTCACTGAAAAGGTTGTCAGGCATGGAAACAAGCAGCCTAAGAAAGTGCTGCCATCACCATCCCTAGAAGAGCTCAAATGATGTGTTGATGTGGTACTTGGGGACACCTTTAAGCAGTGAACACAGCAGTGCAGGGTTAACAGCTGGACTCAGTCTTAGAGGAAAGGTCTTCTTCAGCCTAAATAATTCTATGTGTCCATGATTAACACGGCAGATAAACATGTTAAACAGATTATATCATTCACCCTAGGGAAAAAACTATGCCTTCTTACCAAAGCTGAAGGTCCAAAAAAAAAAAAACAAAAAAACAAGTCAATCTCAATCAAATGGGCAGAGTAGTGCAGTGCTGGAACATCAAGATAACACACCTATGTGATGAAAGACATTATCAGCCACTGAACTCTCCAGACACAATTCCTTTATTAGTGCCTCAAAGTTATTCTGTTAATGTTTGAACAAAAATTGACACAATTTATTTAAATTTTCAAATCTAGAATAGATAATTAAAACTGTCTACCCAAATACAAGCACAGAAAACAGGAGTATGATATAATAAAGAACATAATACTAATATAAAAGCTATTAAGTTCTGCATAAAGAGACTAAGGAGCTAATGGTCAGTGGAAGCAAGGAATCCAGGTGCCTCAATACAGTAACAAGAAGGTGACACTGGACCCTTGCAGGAACTCAAATCCCCTCATTTTGACACAATTAACTGTGCTAGCACCCACTCATCCACTGTATGCAAAGGACACGCACAGTTAAGAGCAGAAATGCTAACTGTCATGGCAATATACAGGAATCTTTAGCAGAAGCTGAAGTAAAGTGTCCTGACAAAGCAGAAAAGGGTAAGAAATTCAGACAAGAAACAGTGTTTCACTAAACACACTCAGTACTTCTAGCTACACACATGAGCTTAAATATCCAAGATGGGAAGCACTCATATCATCCAGTTTCTCTTCTGAATGATCTTCAAGTCAGAGAAAGTAAACCCTGCTGGAAAAGCTTACTGTACATCTTCCTTAGCTACACATAACTCCATACCCCCTCCCTTTCATCAACATCTAAATGACAGTTAAGTTTTAAAAAAATGTTCAAAGTACATCAGCAGGGTCAAGAGACAGAGGCTGTCACAGGCAAGTACCTTTTATAACAACTCATGAAAAGTGTTAGGCAAGTTTGAAGTTACTGTGAAACTGTACTGCTACATCTTGCTTATGGTAATACAGAAAAATTCAGAATCTGGTTGTAGACAACAAAAAAAAAACCACTAAAACATGATAATGCTGAACCAAGTAACACAACACAATTGAAACTGCTCTCTTCCCTTCAAGTGGTATTTTTTTTTGCACTCCCTAATAACTCCTGAGATAAAGGCATCAAGGCATTTGCCAATGCAACTATTTCACTAGTGCTTGCAGGCCTCTGCACAATACTTGCATACATGTTACAGCATGAAAACATTTTCCAGATTTCAACTTAAAAGTGCTCTACACTTGTATGAGAATGCCAGTTGATGGGAAAAAGTTAAATTCTGCAAAACAAAACAGAGGGATAATATATATAATATTACTCAGCTATTAGTAACAGCAGGATTAGTTTTCACTCACATGGAAACCCATTCTAAGCTTCCCCTGAACTAATTAATCAATCAGGAAATAAGAATTCAATCAACAAATACTGAACTCCTCTCTTTGTAGTATTTTTACTGCATTTTAGATAGTGACTGTTTACTCTTTCAGCAGAAAAGATCCTCCATATCAAGGAGATGGACTACAAAATTCCAAATTAAAATCAGGTCTAAGTTATATCTGCATGCTTGTCTATGCTATTGACCTGAGCTCCCTGATCATCTTCTAAAAATAGGGTAACTAGCACGCAATGTTGCCTTTGTTCTGATTGCCAAGATTCTGTAGCAGAAAACCTAACAATTTCTACTTAGAACAATCTTTCATTATTAGAAAAGCAACAAGTTTAAATCCAAACTTAGTAAAAATTAAGCATCTTTATTTTTTTTTTAACAAACTACTCAGTACAGCTATTTATGATTTTACTTTCTATCATGGATAATTGGGAAAACAGCAGCCACCCTAGACCATTGAAATGAAAGCCTTTACATATAAAGGAATTTTTGAAATTTCCTAAGAGTATTTCTCAATACAATTCATCTTGGTACGGTATTCAATTTGTTAAAAAGTGGCAAAGTAATAAAAGAAAATTGCTTTAACAAAGTTCTTCAGGTAGCAGGATGCACTCTAACAGCTTAAAAAAAAACAACTTGTGCATGCCACATCAAACAATGAGAAAGAGAGCATTAACTGGCTGCCTAGATTGTCACATAATCAAACACAACCATATCGGCAATTATGTTATCTGCAAAACTCACATGCTGCAGCATTAAAATTTTTATCCAATTTGACTTAAAAAACATCTAAGCATCCTTGTGTGAAAAGAAAGTTAAAAAACACTGAAAAATATGTACAGGATTCAGAAGTGTGCTTTTTGCTAGAACATCTGATTAGTGCAATTTTAAATTCATTCACTAACCAAGAAGCCACTGAAATTCCTAAAATGTACTTAGCAACTTCTTTGTTAGCTTCCATTCAGTATTTTTTCCATGGAAGCCAAGCCATTACTAAACTACCAACTTTAAAACACCCAGTTTTCAACTACCAAGTTAGTAAGCACTAAAAAAAAGAACACCACCACAACTAACACATTTTGGAGGCTGTTGGGATGAGCTGTTACAACTGGCAGTAAAGATGCAACAGAACCATGCCCATGGTTATGGTTTCAGCCAGTCACTTTCAAATGCAGGTGCAGTTAAAAAAGCAACTACAAACATGTAGTAGGGCTATAGAGAACTTGAACCATGGAACTTGAGCACTGTTTACAAAGTCATCTTCAGAAATACTCTTATGAATTTCATTCCACCTTGCCTTTGGCACCAATAAAGAAGTATGTGATACCTCCAAAACACTGAAGATGATGGTAAAAGAATAGAGGCTGTGTTATGAAGATCTCACCAGCTCAAACATAGCAAGCACGTTTCTGATAAAGCCACCTTGCACACACAAGAAACAGCACCAAGTACTATAGCAGCTCACACTTAAACATTCAAGGATGAGTAATTTCCAAAACTGCAGTATCACAAATTAACAACTGCTTAAAAGGGTGACACAGTGAGGCAAAAAAAATAGTACTGAAATATAAAGTAACAAATAAAAAGATGCAATTCCAACTACTTTAGAGGTCAAAAACCTGCTATGTAAAGACATATATAATGACATGCAGCCCACCAAAGACTTCTACTCACCATGCAGAAGTGGCAATATCTGAAACAAATGCATAGTGACTAAAACAACAATACAAAATATGATCATTGTGCACTTCATTAATGTATCTTTAATGAAAATACTGCATTCACTGCTCAACACTGAAGAGAGGAACTAGCTCAGTTAAGGACTTAGCAACATGAATACCTGAACAACAGAAGCAGTTCATATTTTATATTAATAATATCTGAGAGGAGAGCAACAAGAAATGACACAAAATTATGTACATTAACAAGAAGTCAAAAAGAACTGACTCAAACTTGGTTTCAATTCTTTTCATGTACCCTCCCTGTGTTTCTCAACTTGACTTTTCAATGCCTGTCAGGTTTTTAACTAGGGCCTGAACTAAACCAAAACTTTCCCTCATGGGCAAGTCATCTCACAAGAAATCTGAAAGAACTGCTTCTCCTTCCTTTAAAACACTGCATGTTAAACAATACCTAAATAAAGTAGTGGATTGAACCAATCATAGTGCAGATGGTCAGAAAAGATAACAAGCATTTATGTTTTTAACCTGGGTCTTAGAAGCCTAGGGTTTGCCCATTCCAGATGTCAGGCACCATCAAATCTCTTATCAAGAATCTCCAACACTTGGCTAATTCTAGTATCGCTCACATTTTGGGTGAAGGTTTCTTCATTGTTTATTATTTTGGTGGTGGTAGAGATAGGTTTTTAAAGAATAAATGTAAGATCGTCAATTGAATGCTTCAAAGCTGTAGGTACATCCAAAACCCACAGTTTTTGTATCTAAAATTTGTTTTCGCCTTTTGAACATAAAAACCTACTGAGGAGAAACTTGTTCTATAGTCCTCAAGGACCAGGTGAAACAGTTGATAAGCTGTCTATTCATTACAGCAAGTTAAGATTTAAACTGAGACATCACCATTCCAAGTCATGTCTGTGCAGATGTACTTTTAAGCCCACAGACCCCAAATGCATCTGTATTTTCCAGTACTGAAACTTAAACAGCTTTATATCTAGGAAAGATCTGCAGTTTAACTTTTGACAAGTAGTTAAGATGCAGATAATGTCTTCATTTAAGAATATTATGCAAATTAATTTAAAAGATTAATCTTTCAGGAAAATACAAGTTACTCCATATCTTAAATTATTTCTATTTTTAAGTAATTCTAGAGCATCAAAGGTAAATTAGTAAACTTTTTTTAAATGCAGCTAAAGCTTTAATCTGCAATATGTGAAGTCTTCCTGAAAACTTAAGGTCAAAAGTTATGATTAAATACACAAGGCCACATCAGTAATTAGGATTTTTCCTACTGCATTAACTGTGCTGATTCAGAAAATAATAGAATCATTTCGTGTAGGAAGCCCTCAAACGTTGCTTCTAAATAGCTTATTTTTCAGAAGGTCATCAAATGAATCCCCAAGCAAGTTCTCTAATGCCTTCCGGGCATGTCTGGTTTTCCAGACAAATACATTATGACACCAGACCTACTCTCCAGATTAACAATGTTGGGTGATGAGGAAATGCACTAACCTCTGAGCTGAGTGAGAATCAGTTAGATTCAATTAGCTTTAATTATAATCACTTTTGACCGCTAAGTAATTTACAAATGAAAACTGACCTATAAGCACTAAACCCATCATCACAACCCCTCCTTGGATTAAACACATACTATGAAGTTCCACTCTATTATTTACTAGCCACTTCCCTAAGGAGAAGCTCGATGGAATGCAGTTGCCCAGACCAGTCGAGAAGACTCCTCAGCTGTACCAAAATAAAACCAGCATTAAAAAGTCTAGTTTCTGTCTGCAAAGTTCTGTCCTCTGTGTAAATGGATATTAGTACCTCACAAATACCAAAGCACTCCCAGCTCAGGGAAAACCACAGAGCTGAAGTTCCACTGAATGTACATATGGATGAAGAAAACCAAACAGGCATTGAAAGAACACCTGCATCTCCATTTTCTGTAACCTGTCCCATTCCTGCAGTTTCCTTTAGAATCAGAACCTTAGTTAAGAGACATGCCATGTTTGCAGCTCTTTCACAAGAACCTGAAGATGAACTGCATTACAACTACATTAGCAAAAAGGTAAAGATACCAGAGACATGCTCATTATACTTGTTGTTCTACTGGAATAAACTGGCTTTTACTAAAGGATTGAACCAAAATCAGAATAAAAAATTCTTGTCCTATTCCCCCATAAGATTTTTCACAATTGAAATTAATACCCTCAAGCCATTTTACTCCCTGAAGGAGTACAATTTCTGCCAGGATGAGTCAAGCTTGTCACGTTACATTCGCTTTAACTTTTAGGAGCCTAGTGAATAAACAGGTTTTTATCAAACACACAGGGTAAGCCAAAGGTTCCTCACAGATACGGAGTTGTGTCAGAGGACACGGCCTGGAAGATCTAGGCCTCAATCAGGGTTGTGAAAACTGTTAACATGCCCACAGCACCTTGGTTTCAGTTTCGGTTGTGCACACATGCTCAAAGCTAACAAAAACACCACACCACCCCCCTCCAGGGTGCTCAGTAAACAGGCCACCAGAACAAGTCCCCCACCTGCTTACAGAATAGTTTCTGAGTGAGGCAGGGGCTAGATGATGCACAAGGATGGTGGGAGCATTACTGTGTATATGTAAACAGACAGCTCCGCAGCACAACTGGCACTTTCTGCACTTCTTGCAACACTGGGCTGGCAGCACAGATGCAGCACGGTACTTCTGCGTGCTTCCAACACTCACTCCCAGTCTTGTCAAAGTCAGGAGCTCTGAAAAACACCGATCTACCACTTGTGCACAGGACCAACACTCTACAATACTCTATCCTCAGAAACCAAGAGTACATGATACCCAAGACTTGTCACAAAGCACAGAAAAAGTGGGGGGCAATAAGACTGCTAACATGTATCACTCTCACAGGACTAAGTGGGACACACACACAAGCTCAGGTGTCAGTGGCCTGTTCTAAGCACTTGTATCAACGTTTCAGGTACCCAAAACCTGAGAGGCCTCAACTTTTGTCTAGTACAGAAGCATCCAAGCTACTTAAACTTCAACGTGTGCACATTTTAAATGCTATCTTCTCCTAAGGATTAATATAATTTCTTGATTTACAAAAGATGGGAAACCACTCAGCCTGCTTCACTCAAAATACAGTGCTTCTCTCATTCTTTAGATTACCATTGTAAAATGGGCACAGCAGGAAGGCTCCTAAAAAGCTACTAACATTTTTGTCAAAAACTACCTTCAGTCTTAGGCCTTAACTCTTCTCTCAAGTTTCATTTCATGACTGTAATTAAAATTATCAGGCACTATCTCCTGCCTGATTAATGTAGGATCTACCAGCAGATGTTAAAATCCCAAGAGGGGCCGAGCAGAGTATTTGTCATACCCTGCAGACACCGTGCCCAGTTCTCTTACCTTCACAAATTAGTTAGAACATTAAATGTTAAGTGTATCTCAATAGGGCTTCAAGCATATACCTAACTGCAGTGAGCTTGGAGATAAAACCGTGGAAGGTGCTGCTTTATCACTATACCAGTTGCTTCAAAAATGTTTGTGATTTCCTGCAAGCAAATGAGGTAGGTTTTTTTTTTTATCCAATATCGAAAGCCTCGCAAGTATTGACAGTGTTAGGACCCTAAACATTCGATACGGAACAGAGAGAGTATGTTTTATACGTATATAGATCTAGATGAATGCTGAACACAAGATAATACTTCCACTTGTAGTTACTAAATCTTCCAGGTAGCTTCGCAGCCCTTCTTGGGGACACTAATCTGGGTGATACCAGCCAACAGGCATCCGGAGAAGCGACATGTTGAACTCCCGGCCACCGCTTTACCCTGAAGCAGGACGCGGGAGCTGCCCGTCCCCTGGCTGAATCTCTGGGTCCCCCTGCCAGCAGCACAGCACAACACACCCGCGCCGCGGCTCCGCACGGGAGCGGGAACAAGGCGCGGGAGGCGGCACAAGGCCACGGCGCGCTGCCATTCGGCGCTCCCCGCTCCGCCATGTGCGCACACACCGCCCGGGCCCCCGCGCCGGACCGGCACCGAGCCTCTCCCGCGCCCTCCCCGCGGCCGCTCGGACACTCACCCGCTCCTCCCCGCGCCGCTTTCCGGCCCCGCCGCCCTCCCGCTCCCCGGCCGCTCCGGGCGCGGCCCCGCTCGGGCGCCCACGTGTTGCGGGGCCGACCCG
>VZUI01033115.1:0-12598 GCA_013401135.1 Cettia cetti
CCATACTATTCTACATTCTAAAAAACCTTTCTCCTGCCACCTTGGCAGGGCCCATCCCCCTGGTATCCCTTTGTCTTCGAGGAGTGTTGCTTAACCATCAGGCATCCAGCCTTCAGATAGCTTAATCGCTGTTTTCCTGCTTGGCATTCTACAACTCAAAGCATGCTTTCAACTCTATTTCATTTACAGGTTTTGTACTTTCAGAATCCCTTGCTAGGAAATCATATCTGCAAGGCCTTCCTGCCTCATCCTCCCCATCACCACCCCATTCCCTCTGCTGGTTTGGACTTCACTGTGAAATTTGCAGGCCTCAGCTCCTGCCATGATTCACATCCTTCTCTAACCACGAGTCCAAACCCACATCTGCACCAAGGAGATCAACCCAGGCCCATTGGGAGCCCTCACCAGGAGAGGGGAACTGCTGCTGCTGGAGGCACTTTCTCCAGAGGGGAATGGCCTTCGGGCATGTTGTAGTGGTTCTTTGGGCTGTGTTATCCACAGGGATGGAAATGCTGCATAAACAATGGTGGTCCTGCTTATAAGGGCATGGCCTGAGACCAGGAGATCTGGGTTTGCCAGAAGGATCCCATAAACCCCTTCTGGCTGTGGCTTCCTGGGAGTATCTCCTTCCTGCAGTCCATGTTTGTAATCCCACACAACACACACAGTGCTGATCTTCAGAGTGTCCATGGGCCTGTGGGGATGCACAGGCCCATGGACACTCTGAAGTCCCAAAAGCTTCACTGTCCCAAAAGCTTCACTGGGACACTGCAGCCCTGACTCCCCATCCCAGCTCCCCAGCATGGACTTGTCCTGGTTCTCCCCATCAGGGACAGCCACCCCTCATGGGTGACCTCCCATGTCATGGCTGGAGAGGGGGAATGGAAAGTTTTGGAAGTTTCTAGAAGTCCTCTGGCAGCCATGGTCTGGTGCCAAACCAGGCTGGAACCCCTAGATTTTGTTGCTACAGCCCTTTGTGCAAGCAGTCATGTGCTGCTTCCAGCACATGGAATGCACGGAAGGTGACTCAGCTCCCAAAAAAACCCTCAGAGGAGGTGACTGGGAACCCTCTCAGGGGATGTAATTTAGTCAGAACAAGCTTTTGGTCTTCAGGCAGGGTGTCCTGGTGGGATTATCTGCCTTGTGCCACACAGGAGCTCAGACCAAGTGATTGATTGACTGCTCCTCCTGCCTTTACTGTCTGTGAATCAATCAAAGGTGCCATTGAAGTATTTTTGCAGAGGATGTGTGACAATAGCAAAAGAATAGCTCAAAGCCACCTCTGAAAAGTGCTGTGTGTTATCAAAAGGGAGAAGGGTTTGGAATAAAAGCTGATTCAAGCCCTGGAAGTGTGTCACCATCCTCTCCCATCTGCAGCCAGCCCGGGGGTGCAGGGGAGATGTGAGAGGCAGCTGAGACGTGAGAGCAGTTTCTCCAGAGCGCTGTATCAGGTCCTTCATCTCCCTCATCTGACTCTCCTTCATCTCCCTCATCCAGCTTGTCCATCGGCCCCTGAGTCACACAAGGATCAGAGCTTCATGTGGCTGGGAGTGACTCACAGGCCTGCGAGAGCTGTGACATCAGCGGCACAGTCCCAGCCACACCCTGCTCCTGTCCCTCCAGGTGATCCCTATAAATAGTCCACTGAGATATTCCCAGCAGAGTCACTGGTGTGACAAAAGCGTGATGGGAAGCGGGCAGGGGGCTCTGCTTCCACATGCAGGAAGGTCCTGAGAGAAAAACACAGCTCAAGAAGCTTTAAAACTCTTTGCCCATGGACTTCCCAATTCCTTGTGGGCTTTGCTTCCTAGGGACAGCAGAGTTAGGAGTGCTGGGGAGTGTTTCCATTTGTCCATGGGCTTTGCAAGAGTGCTAAATTAAGCCCTGAATTTAAAGGACTGTTTGCAAATGCTTCCTTTTAGTGGGAGACAGATTCCTCCCTGGATCATGAAGTCGTGTTGCAGCTGGTGCTCCCAATGCCTCCTGCACAGCTTTGGGATGAATCAGCCTGGGCCGGGATTTAGGTGCAGTGTAACAAAAATATACCCAGGATCTGGATCCCAGGGGAGGGAGCTTTTCTCCAAGCTCTGAGGAGCTGATTGTCATGGCAGCTCTGCCTTCCTGTGCTGACAGAGGTCCCAGCACCAGTGGTCTGCAGTGACAACACCCCCAAATGCCACAGCAGCCCCCTGTGGTCCTGGCTGACTCCCTTGATCCCCATTGGCACAAGGAATGTGCTTCCCCCTCCCAGACACCTTTGCTTCTCCACTTGCTGCTGCTCTGCTCCCTGCACAGTTCCCTGAGGATAAATAAGGGAGTTTTATAATGAAGCACCTCTCACCCAGCACATATTAAATAAATTTCAGTTGCCCTTTATTACACAATAATGATAGTAAGATTTAATTACATCTCCACCCAAAGGGGACATGAATTTTAAGTGGTAGGAATAAATCTCCCCAGCAGTGCAATTGGGGTTGTGTGCTGTGGGGGGTCAAATCCAGTGCAGCAGTGGGTGGTGACAGAAAAATCCTTCCTAAGGAGTGCAGATCCCAAACTGAGACTGTGGGTGGATTACGAGAGTGAGACAGGTAAGGAGCAGCTGATCCAAGGAACCCAATTAAACAATGACGCTTAGTGGAGTTTCTGATCCATGGCACAGGCTAAAGATGCAGGAAAATGTGTTAAAATCCAGGAGCTCAGAGAGATCAACAGGGCAAGAGTCTCTGTGGGTTCTGCCCTCGGACTGTGCTGCTCTCCTCACTCCTGCTATAGTTTTCCACAAGTTCAGATAATCCCTTTTTTTCTGGGTAAAGAAAACAGAAGAAAATGCATTCTGTGAGTGACTCTGTTCCTAGGCCTCTCTGTGGCATCTGTTTTGATTCCTGCTGAAAACTGTCACCCAGAAACACCCCAGGCACCAACAGTTCATGCTGTGCTTTTGGCAGTGCAGAGAGAAACAAGTTCTCCAGGAGCAGAGGAACTGGGGAGAGCTGGGAATGGCAGGGCTGGAGTAACTCTCAGCAGAGCTCCTCCCCAGCAGCCGCAGTCCTGCCCTGGCCCAGCTCCCTGGGTGTAGCTGCAGCCATGAGTGAAGGGCTGGGGCAGTGTTTGGGACACTGCATCAGGGGCTCAGTTTGAGCATTTCCTGACACCCCTCCCCCGCCCCCCCCCAGTTTTGCAGGTGCTGGTTTTGTTCTGCTCACCACAATATGATGCAAAGTTTGCTTTCTCCAGGTGCATTTTTTCGGTTTCTCCTTCCCCTTTTCTTTTGCCTTCGGTTTTGCACCCTGGTGTGAAAGGGGCCACGAGCACTTCCCTGTGAGGTTCCTGGGGACCTACAGCCCCCTGGGACCCCTGTCCGAGCCTTCATTCCTCGCTGTGTCCACATGTCAGCGCTCACAGGTCATGCCTGGCTGCTGTTCCTCAGCAGGCTCCCACCCCAGACACTCCCAGGACTTCCCAGAGAGGTAAAATCATCTTCTTGTGTCAGTAAATAAAGGGACAAGGCTGAGAGGAGAGGGTTGACAGGTTTGTGTAATGTTTTCAGCTGCACACTCTGTGGGATGGGAATGTTTGGTTGCAGCAGGATCTTGCCAGGCTTGGGCGTCTCTGGCCTAGAGGAGAGTCTGGCTCATGGCTTTTTCCAAAAATGCAGCTTTGCAACTGAGCTACTCTGAAGGACGAGGCCATTTTAAATCTTGCACTCATGATTCAGTTGCCATTTCATGCCAAACTCCATGTCTTCATCTTTCAGTCATTGTTCCTGGAAAAACTGAATTGTGCCTCCTGTTTTCTACCCCAGGTCTTTCACTCACTTTTTCAAGTGGAGTGATAAAGAATGAGCCCATCTGGCCACGGAGGGCTCGGAGCCCTGACAAAGGCACTGTTTGATTCATTTTTTTCCCTGCTTTGGGATGCAGGATCTATTCTGGACTGCAAACCATGTCTCTTCAGTGGGGCACAGACACCCATCACCCCTCTGAGCATATCTTCCACCCTTGTCCATTTTTCAGGCATGGATCTGATTTATGGGACCTGAGCAGGGCAGTGCTGGGCTGTGCAGGGAAATCTGCACAAGGATATGGGGATTCAGTGAATTTTTTTGGGAAGCAGTGGGAAATATCTGCATGTTGCAGGCAGAGCTGACCCACCAAGACCAGTTCCACATCAAATATTCCCAGTGCTTGTCCATCCCAGCCCTGCTCCTGTGGGTCAGCACAGCCTGGACTGACCACAAACCAGCTGCTCTTTCTGTTCCTGCTCACTACATCTGTGTTTTGATTCTGCTCCCCCCCCCCCCCTCCCCCCCCCCCCAGCACATGTGGATAAGACCCCTTATTTGAAAATATTCAAACAAGGGCAATGTCCCATCATTTCCTCTCCCTGTCACTGCTCAATAATCACACCCGAACTTCCAAAGCAATTCCAGAATTACCGAGGTGGCAGCCACCCCACAGATTGTAATAACAACCCTTTAGGCTGAGGAAGAGCTTGTTCCTGGCTAATTCCTGATGGACTCGTTAGGGGGAATTGGGGACCATCTGGCTGATGGTGGGGTCAGCTCTGCCACAGGAGGACCTGGCTCTGGCAGCATTTTTCAACAGGTTATCCATGATCTGCTTGTTCCCTGCCTGTCCCACCCTGCTGGGGTTCTTGCTGGGAGCAAGGACATGTAGAAATCTGGCTGTGGGCATGCACAGAGACCCACGGGACCTTGAGATCTGAATTTTCTTCAAAGTGAGCCCAGCCCAGTCACTGCAGAGCCCAGTCACTGCAGCACGTGGAGAGGACCATGGAGCAGGGCCTGGGGCAGCCCTGCCCTCTCCTCAGCAGTGACACTTGTGGCTGTTGGGCTGCAGTTCTACAGGGATTAAGATTTCCAGCTGCTCTTGGCACGTGTTTCTGATTCCTGATGGGGAATTACACCCTTGATGCTCAGCTCAAACTGCACAGCTGGAGAGGCCCAGCTGGGCCTTTATGCCACAGGATGAGGATGCTCTGGAAGAGTCACAGAGCAGGAGATTGGAGAAGGAAAAGAAGTAAGGAAAGCAGGAAGCCACAGCTGAGCAGAGCAGGAGCCCTGAGCCCTGCAGTGTGCAGTGGCTGCAAGAGAACACTGTGGAGAATCTGCCTGAAAACCAGGGAGACTCTTATTTTAGGAGTGCATTTCCTTCAAAACAGGAGGGTCTGCTCCTTCCAGGCTCCTTTGCCTGGTCCTGACTATCCTTTAAAGAGCCAAGATCCCAAGTACAGCAACTTGAAGATCAGAGCAGGAGACAGCTCTTATCTAAGGGGCAGCTTTGGGGTCCTCTACCCTCAGTGCCAGTAGAGAGAGAGGAGAGAAGGAATCTGGGGGCTTAAAAGCTCTTTACAGTCCTAGTAAGGATACATTAGAGATTTTTATGTTCAAGTCTGTCCTCAGTGAAAGAAAAATGGCACTGACTGCTCTGGCAGCTGCTCCAGCACTCAGGTAACAGGAAAGCAAGGGGAGCAATATGAGTTTTTCCTGGGCCTGTAGCATTTCCTCCAGCCACTGCTCCTCCAAGGCAGCCACTCCAGCTGTGATCCCTGGGGTCTGCTTTGTGCTGGGACAAGGTGTTTGGATGCCTGGCTGCAGTGGCAAAATAGAGAGCATTTTATTGACCTGTAGGAAATTTGACTCCTATATATCTGGTAGGAAATGCCAGGCCTGGCTGGCACGGGGCTGCTGGAGACTTGTGCCTGGCCTGGCTCTTCCTCATGGATTGTTTGTTCATTTTACCCAGAGTCAGGCTCTGAAAAGATCCTATCAGGGCTGGGTTTGTTTGTAATATTAACTTAGACTGGAGCATCTGCGGCACAAGGTTTCTGCAAGTCACTGAGCCACTGAGAGAATCAAGCCCAAGGATGGACAGAAGAAGGAAATGTCTTGGTCTGAAAGACAGGTGTCTGAGAGGGAGGGGCAGGGCCTCCCTAGGAATGGAGAATTCAAATCCCCTTCCCCCAAATTATTATAATTAAGAAAATTAAAAGGGATTTCAGACAGAGGTATGGGAATAGGAATAACAGTTCTTTACTGGTATGTATAGCAAGGCAAAGAAACAACAACTACAGCATTAATAATAAACAGAACCAGGAACCTCGAGGGGCTTTGCTTCACACAGCCTGGGGCAGTTTGATCTCGGTGCCCCTGCAGGACTCCGAGAGCACTAAGCTGGAACGATGGAAAATCCCGGGCTGGTGGATGAGATATATCAGAAGCTCCGTGGTGGTAGCTGGAAGGGCAGGGATGTCCCGGCAGGGCAGGGCAGGGCCAGAGAGCAGCAAAAAGCCTCAAAGCAGAGCCGAAGTGGCGGTAGTGGGACAGGGCTGGCTCAGCTCCAACAGGGCAGGAGGAGGCAGCTCAGAGTTCCTGGACACACGAGCAGATGGTGGTGGATTTCCCAGGACTTGGTGGTGAGAGTGAACTCCTCCCACAGCAAGCAGTGGCCTGGCTGTCCTCTCTCCGATGCTGAGAGCAAGAGAGGGAAGCTGCCCCCAGCCCTGTCCTTTACTTGCCCCCAAAACTCACATTATCTCCCCCTCCTGACTTTTGGCCACCTCTTTGTTCTGGTCAAGCACCCATAAGCACCCAGGAGCTAGTCTCTAGCAACTTTACGGGGAAAAAATTCTAAAAGTAAAAAAAGGAAAAAATCTAACCCCCAACAGGAAATCAAGCTAAAAATTAATCCCCAGACACTCCTTGGTTTGAGGTGTCTGAATTGGAATGACTAAAGCTTTGCTGCAGGAAGCAAAGGGTTCAGGTAATACAGAACACACAGTGGGATCTTTGCCTCTTCCCCAATGGGAGATTTCTGCATTTCCCAATGGGATAAGTCCACTCTTACTGGGGTTGCTGGTTGTCCAAGGACTCCTGTCCTGCTGCCTATTTCCCTGTGTCCCTGAGAGTGACCATTGGGATTTTAAAGCTGGATTTTAAAGCCAGGCCTGTTTCCATATGGGAATGTAGAGTCCTGGCTTCACAGGTATCCCATTTCACGTTGATGTACTCTGTCCTGACAAGGGCATTGGGACTCTCCGAGCTCCCTCCTTTGACCCTGTTCCCATGCAGGCATTTTCAAGCTGGCTGCTCCCTTTCCAGGCGGGATTCCTGCAGCCCAGTGGCTCTTGGCCAAAGGAGTCACTGTAATTTGTGAGAAATTGGGATGTGCTAGATCTGAACAGAGCTGCAAGTGCTGGAAACTGTCTTCAGGGTCTCACATCCTTGGAACCAGCCCAGTTCTTCAAAAAGGGGATGGAACTGGCCCCAACCCTTCAAACTCCAGCTGTGCAAGGCTTTCCTCTCATACCCACCATGAGAGTGTATTGAGGTGGCTGAGGTCTGCAAGAATCCCATTCTGGCCAGGAATTCTCAGAGGGGATTTAATGCCCATGGGAGTCTGCTCATCTCAGGAACCTCACTGAAGCCCTAAAACCACCCAAGCAGCCTCATGTGTTCCCAGGAACTCAGAAAAGGAGCTTTACCAAACTGTGAAAACATTCATGGTTTCAGGTTCAGCAAAACAATAAATTTTTAAATTGCTGTTGCTTTCAGTGGAAAAATGACCCCTCAGGGGTGCCCCACCAAAAGCTCCTTCTGCTTTAAATTGGTTGCCATTGCTTTTTGAGACTGTTCCAATGGAAATGCAGACCACTGAGGGTTCTTGAGTGAGCAACATGGCAAGTAGAGATTCTGAAATTTATGGCAAATTTTCAGTAAATTATTTAGTACAAATATTATCAGTTATCTTTGTGGACAAGCTTGCATGGAAGGAAGCCCTGAGGAGATGTCTGTGTCCATCTGTGTGTCTGTGTTCATTATCCCCACACAATCCTCTCTCTGTGAGCCCTGTGAGGGACTCAGTCGTGGGCACAGAAAGGGAAAGCCCTTTCTGGTGGCTCTACAAAGGGCACATGGCAGAAAGGAAAATATTCACAGCAAAGAGCCTGAACATCACTGTTTCCATGCAGCACCTTCTTCTGAACCAGCTGATCATAACTGTGTGTTGAGAAAAGCATTTCCAAGGCCTTGGAGAAGCAGTGAAGATGGGAAAAGGTGATTTTGGAGGGGCTGTTTGCTTGTGAGTGCCCCTCCTCTGCTCTGGGGAAGGGAGGAGCCTCTCTGGGGTTGGGTCCCTCCGTGTGTTGGGGCCCCACAGCTGCCTTGGCCCCTGTCTGGCTCCCTGGTGAGGGTGACACTGCTGACACACATCCCTGCCTCCCTGGCTGCCCTGAACCCTCTGTGTCCTTTCCTGGGCTGCTCCTGCCCGTGGGATCAACTTCTTCATCCCAGCGAGGTTTAATGGCATTCCCGG
This sequence comes from Cettia cetti, assembly GCA_013401135.1. Taxonomy (NCBI): domain Eukaryota; kingdom Metazoa; phylum Chordata; class Aves; order Passeriformes; family Sylviidae; genus Cettia; species Cettia cetti. Next base: position 8,334 of record VZUI01033115.1, read on the forward strand.
AGCCTCCCCCAGTCTCCTTTCCTTGGTCTCTGCTCAGCACCTTGGTCAGCAGCAGCAGAGCTTCTGAGTGTGACCATTCACACCTGGTGACCACGGCCTGTCCCAGCAGGAGAGTGACTCCCAGCTGCTAATGAATCCCCAGGACCGTGCTAAACTCTGCATTTTGTTCACTTGGGTGGGGTTGTCCTTGTGCTGTGCTTCATTCAGAGACAAAACTGAGCTGTGTGGAATGAAAGCTCCCTCAAGGGCTGGTGCTGCTTTGTCCTTGCATCCACCCAACAGGGTTTTGTGGGGAGCAGGGGAAATTTGCATCTTTCCACGGATTCTGGTGGGGTGGCGGGGTCTGTGTTATGGGAATGGGGGTAAAAGAGGGAGGTAAAAGAGGGAGAAAGAGGATTCAGACCCTGCTGCAGAGGAGCAAGCTTCCCTTGGGAGGAAGCTGGGAGAGTCAGCAATCAAACCAACAACTGCCCAGGGCAGGGGTGGAGTCCCCATCCCTGAAGGGGGGGATGTGGCACTTGGGGAGGTGGGTTGGTGCTGGGTTCATGGTTGTGTTCCATGACCTTAGAGGGCTTGAACAACCTTTAGACCCACAAGGCTTTGGTGTGTCAGAATGGAGCTTTTCCCCAGATTTTGATCAGGAGTGCTAGATGCACCGAGCAAGTGCTCGGTCCTGTCAACCCAAGAGGTGTCCAACAAGGGGCTGCACTGAGGGGCTCCCCCCGCCCCCTCCCCCACTGCTGGCTACAGTCACTGGAGCAGTTTGAGCTTCCCATACATTTATGGGAAGCTGACTGCCACTGACTGGACATTGAACAAACCCATTCCTGGCCTTATTCTGGTGTTCCAGCTGTGCGTGGCCCCTGTGCCCTGGTGCCACAGCAGCCCTGCAGAGCTGGGGTGAAGCAGTGATGTTCTTAGGGAGCTCTTTGAACATGGCAGATGGTTTTGTGTAGTTTGGTCACAAGGGATCCCAGCTGCACATCCCTCCCCTCTGCACACACAGGGCACTGCAGCAGCGCGGCTCCTCCAGATGTGCCTCTGGACATGGGGCTGTGCCTCCCTTCCCCCTGCCCTTGCTCATGGCCGTGCTCCCTTTGCTTCTCATGAAGTTTTCTCAGTTTCCCAGTCCCAATCCTGAGAACAGTGTTCACAGTGCAGTTGTTACAGGAGTGGTGCTTGCAGAGCATTTAACAGAATCACTGAGACGGGAAAAGCCCTCCAAGGTCAGCAAGTCCAACCTGTGCCCCCTCCCCACCTTGTCCCCAGCCCGGTCACTGAGTGCCACACCCACTCCTTCCTTGGACGTCTCCAGGGATGGGCACTCCAAACCTCCCTGGGCCAAGGCCTGACCACCCTTTCCATGGAGAAATTCCTCCTGATGTCTGACCTGAGCCTCCCCTGGCACAGCTTGAGGCCCTTTCCTCTTATCCTGTGGATTTGCAGGGTTCCATCCCGCTTGGCCTTCTCCTGGGATCAGCTGCTGCTTTCCTGATTCCCTGGAGCCCTCTGGACTTCCCCTGTACAATGGGTTTTGCCTGAGGCCTTTTTCTCACTGCCTGAGCTGATAAAAAGCAGAAGACGCTTCTTTTGTGTGCAGGGCTGAAATCTGATTGATCCTTCTGTGCCTGGCTCTCCGGGTGAGGTGTGTGATAGTCTGGCTTTTCATTCTGTTATCGCTCCAGATTTTATTTCTCATTCCAGCAAGAATCCTTAAATTGCACTCTTTGGACAATAATTGCCAGCAGAATCACGTCTTCTTTACACAAATTTCAATGCTGCTCCTAAGCCTGGATGCAGCTCCTTCTGGAGCCCTTTTTCAGGGGACTTCAGCCCTGTTGTTCTAAATTCCTTCTTTTCCTTGTGATTTTTGGGATGATCCCTCCAAATCAAACATGCAGCATTATTGCAAAAGCTTAAATCCGTGGCAGAGACATTTCCATGATTAGATTTGCTCTCATAACTCCACAGTTGTGGCTCCACCATTGGCCACATCTTTGCCCTCCCCAGCTTTCAGGATCCACCAGGAAAATCCCCCCATGGAATTGCATTCAGTGCAGCACTGCTCAGGCAATGGGCTGGGTGGGAAGTGCTGTTGGGATGCGGTTTTCCTCCTTTTTTCAACCTCAGTTGATAAATGCAGGTATGTGTGCAGGTGAGATCCCTTTGGAAACCCCTCAGCACCCAGTTCTGAGCTGCTTCCTGGTGGGCAATATTTGCTCCAGGAGTTTTGCATTTCAAAGCACCCCCTGCATCCAGGCCTCTCTGGACCAATACCTATTTTTGGAGTTTTTTGTGGCTCCCACACAAGATCCAGCAAACCCAGGCCTTTCTCCAGTGCCAGCACCTCCCTGTGCTCCCACTTCAGCCTCTCTCCAAAACTGGGGCTGTGCAGGGATGATGGAATCTCCTGGGTTTGCTCTGACAGCCCTGAGGGGCAGAGGATGGATCAGCCTGTGTTGTGTCCTTGGTATCCTTGCCGAGGAATTGCTCAGCTGGCTGTCCCAGGGGTACAGACCTGGATAAGATCCCACTGGACCCTTTTGTCAAGGCTCCCAAAGAAGGTTCTTGCCCTCATTATTGTTTCAGAGCTTTAATCTGTGGCTGTTCCATGTGCTCTGATTCCACCCCGAATGCTGCCATGTCCAGGGGATGCCACAGGGCACTTGGGCCCCATGGATGAAGCTCTCAAGTGCCTCCTGAAGAGCCTGGAGGGCTCCAAGCCTCTGGAAAACTTCAGTAGGGATGCTCCCCAGCACCACAGGGCAATGCCAGTACCTGCCACCACTCATGTGTGAGGAGTAGAGGAGGAGCAGCCATGCTGTGCCCTCCCTCAGGGAAAAGCTGAAATCCCACTGGGATGTGGCTGCAAATCTCAGCTCTTTCTCTTTCCACTTTCCACTGGAAAGTTTTTTCCACTTTCTCAAGCCACATTCTGGGCACCAATAAAAATTTATTTTCCTGGTTTAGGGCAAATTTGGGAGGAAACCCCAGAATAGGGTTCCTCTGGGAAGCAAACCCAAACTGCCCCTTCCCCAATCAGTCCAGGAAAAAAATCTCCTTAGAGAAAAGTGGAAAAACCTATTTATTTAACAAAGTGCCCACAAGCACAAAGAATGCATAATGTGAAAGAATAAAACCTCTTGTTCTGAAGTGAGATGACAAACTCAAAAAGCCCTTGCTGTGGGTTGCAGCTCAGCTCACCCAGTCTCTTATCAGTCCCTCTGGCACTGGAAATGCTGTCCTGGGCCCTGGTGGGCTGCAGCTGTGAGTTCCAGGTGTCTCTCTGGGTTTTTCAGTCCAGGATAGGTTTAAACAGTCCCAAGAAAAAGAGAAAAAACCAGTCCAGGGAACTTCTCTGCCTCAGCTAGCTAAACTAACTAAAAGCAAGGAGATCTCTGTCCCGCTGTCTGTCCATGCTGCAACAACACAGCCCAGGAGCAGAAGGTGGAGGAGTCAGTGAGTTTCTGAAAACAAACTGTGCGCTTCTTTTTCTCCCTGCTTCGCTCTCAGAACCAGTCTGAAAGGTACAGGAGATAATATCCAACATAAACAGAACCGATAACCGGGGATACAAGCATCAAAAAGTCACCCCAGGACACTCTGTAAGAAAACCTTCGATTTATGAGCTTCACATGGTCTTCAATGCCAGGCTGCGGGCAGGGCCCTAGAGGTGCTGCCACCCTGCCCAGCAGAGTTGCTCTGTCCTGAGGAAGCACAAGCCAGGGAGTTCTTCACCTGCTCCCTCCATCCAGGCAGAGAACGGCACAAACTGTCTGGTAGATTCTAGGCATTTGTGGAGAAATCTGATTTTTTTAAGCCCAATTCCCACATCCCCTGCCCCAGCATTCAAGTTTCCTGGGATGGACTGAGGCTCCATGTCCCCTTCTTGGTGTAAAACACATTACTCACCTTGCCAAGGATTTCTCTTGTTGGAAATAGGGTGCCCCTGAGGAATTGTCCCCAGGGTGACAGTGGGGACAATTCTTCCCAGGGTGACAGTGATGAGGAGCTGGGCAAGAAAAGCATGGCTCCAGCCAGCCCCACACTGGGCTGGGAAGGGCTGGAGAGATGCTCCAAACTTTGGCCACTTCTTTTTAGTTTTTTTTAAGAGAGAAGATTCACAAGCTCCAAGGGAGTCCTAAAGCCATGAATGTCATTTTCGCTGGAAGTAGTGCTGGCCCCTGAGGGGAGGGGAAGGTTCCGGGAAGGGAAGGTTCCGGGAAGGGAAGGTTCCGGGAAGGGAAGGTTCCGGGAAGGGAAGG
>VZUI01033116.1:0-18681 GCA_013401135.1 Cettia cetti
CTCTGCACACAGCAGGGACACAAAACAAATCCTTCTCCTGCTGCACACCAAGGACAACTTTCAGCCCCAAAGCACAACCAAGGGTGGCTGGAGGGAGGAACAAGAAGGATGGGACCTGACAGCCTGGAGCTGGGACTGGACAATTCAACCCCAAAATGCAAAGGGACCAGAACTGATCAGTGTGAGACCTGGTGACCCTTTGTCCATTTTGTGACCATTTTGTGTCCATTTTGTGTCCACTTTGGGTCAACCTTGGGTGCAGCCCTGGCCAGGCTCTTGTCCTGCCCAAGGTGTACCCTGGAGGACTTTCAGTAAATCCCTGCTTTCTTCCCCAGCTCTGTCCAGTGTCTGTTCCAGCTCAGCCTGCCCAAGGCATCCCTTTTCCTGTCTCTCTCCTGCAAGGATCCGTGCACAGCCCCTGTGCATTCCCTGCTCTCATTCCCACCTGCCCTGGGGTGCTGTGGGTGGGTTGGTGGTGCTGGCACCTGTTGGCTGCACCTCTGCAGGGCTCAGAGGAGCCCTGGCACTGAGGGAGCTCCCAGCTGCCAGTGCCTCCATGCAGGCACTGGTGCCATACACCCAGAGCTCCCTGTGGAGCCTGGCTGATGGAAATGCTTCCACTGGGACCCTGGAATTCCCTGGGCTGTGCTGGATCCACACAGACAGGCACAGGCTGCCTCTGTCAGCAGCACTTCTCACTTGTCATGTGGGAACAGGCATCCACAGATGGATTTTGGGGTCCTTTTTTCCTGAAATTGCCACTGGCAAGTTTTGTGAAGGGGAGATTTTTGGTTTTTTTCAGTAGTGTCCAGTGAGAATGGTGCTAAGAGGTTATGAAGATGTGTTAATTAAGGAAGGCTTTACACTTTGATATCATGATGTCTTTCATTCTGTGATTGTTCTCTTGGGTCTCCCCTCTTAACCTTCCTTGCCATGCCCTGATTTATGTGTTAGTGCTGTCCAAGCCTGACCTACAGAACGACCACTTGATGTGTCTTAACTTTCTCTTGATGCACCCAGAGATGTTGATTTAATTTCAATATTAGGAGCAAGGAAAAGATTTCACATTATCTGGAACAATTATATTGTTATAATTCAGCACTGTAGCCCCACATTTTTGATGCTATTCCCTTCATATTCTCAGTCAGCATCCTTGAACTGAACCCACATTGCACATCTGTGTTTCAGTAGGAAATCAGGTTTTTTGGGTAACACAAAATGTGCAGACGGCATTTGTAGGGCCCACTTTAAATCCTAACATTAATTTCTGTGGGAGGGAAATCCTGGCTTGGTTTGAATAACCAAAAAATATGTTTGAAGAATCGTTCCAAAGGCTTTGAGTACCTGGAAAGTGGGAATGGGGGAAAGAAAACCTTACATTCCCTCATTTTCTCTCCATCTCTCCCTTAGTGCTGGGTGAAGATCTGTGCTGTTACTGCTCTGGTATTTACATATCTAACACAAAAAGGATTTTTATTGGCATTTTATTATCTAGTTGGTGATGGCTGGGATGGTGGGTATTTATTGTAGATTATTAGTATTTATTCTAGATTATTAGTATTTATTCCAGTCCTTGCCCTGAACCTAATGGCTTTATTATACTTGTTATTATATCATGATAGAGCAAAAGAAAAATGTGTCCAGGAGCCTGGGCTACCAAGGTGAGACACATGTGGATGGTTTCATGATAGTTAGGTGGAGTAAAAGCTGAAGGAATGATTTCTGCTGGGATAGCTCTCTTCCCTCTCAGCAGACACACTCCCACTGACAACAGAACATTTGTAAAAAAAAAAAAAAAAATCCTGTTTCCCCCTCTCTTCATCCCAGACCTTGAGCTCTCACTGAATGCTTTATCAGCCCTTGCAGAAAGCTCCTTGCTCTTTGTTTAGGTCAGAAAACCATTAGTCATCTGCTACAGTGCATGCCTTGCCTTTAACATTTGATGTCTCATCTGTTGCCCCAGCCTTGCTCATGTTCATGTGCTGCACATAAGTCCAGTCATTAGATTATTATGAAATCGTGGCACATCTTTCACATGAGTGGCTTTTTTTGGGAGCTGTTTTCAGCCACTATCAAGAACCATTTCTGGTGCTGCTGTTATTACTCATCTTATGTAAACTGTTTGTTCCTGCTCAATGGCTTCATTTCAGGGCAATTCTACTTGAAAAAAGGAATTAAAAGATGATGGAGGAAATAAAACCCCAAATGGCTGGATGGGGAAGGGAATTAGAGATGCCATGGAGCATTCTGGGCAGTAACAAACCCTGCCTGGTGGAAATGTAAATCAGCAATCTCAGATGCTGTGGATTCACTCCCCTGAACTGCCCCCAGCCTGTCTGGGGCAGTAACCCCTCAGCCTCATCAAATTGAGATAAAGTTTTCTAGAATTTCTACAGATTGAGAGGTGGGAATTCATGGCAGAAGTGCAAGTTGTTCTGTACCTGTTCCTAACATTTGCATTAGACAGTCAGTCTGTAAGAACAACTGCTCAACTCTTCAGTTCCTTTATTTTTTGAAAGGTCACGGAATTAGCGAGGTTTTTTGCATACTTTGTGTGACTTGAGTGATAGCTTTGGCTGCACCCTGTCAGAGGGAAGGTTTCTAGGGGGGGGTTTGTGGCCAGGTGGTTGGATTTGGGATGCTGAGCGGGTGGCAGGGCTCTGAGGGCAGGACAGGGTGGCTGTGGGTTTCTAGGAGGATTTTTGTGGTTGGATTTGGGATTCTGAGGGGTGGCAGGGCTCTGAGGGCAGGACAGGGTGGTTGGGCCACTTGTTGCTGTCAGATGTGAAGAGGGAGGATGATTAATGAGGAGGTGGTGAGGGAGGTAATCAATTCCCTGATTCTGTGCCCTCTTTTCTTTATGCTGGCTGTCTGGATCTGGCTGAAAAGTGTTTGAGTCCAGGAGGGTCTGAGTCCTGCAAGGTTCTGCTCACAGCAGCAGTCCCAGCAGCAGCATAACGCTTACAGGACATGTGCTTAGATGACTGTAATGCCAAAGGCTTTTAATTTTTGGATGTATTTCTTAACCTTTATGTACAAAAAGTATTCAAGTGATATTAATGAAAAAGGGTAATGAGATTCATTACACTTAGAGACAGCTTTGTAGTCCTGAGATTAGAAGGAAATTATTATTTGTTGAGGTTCATTCGGTAGTGAAATTCCAATTCACATTGCTGGAATTAGAAGTTCTCATTAAACTCTCTCTTAATGATGGACAGCATTCTCTCAACTGACTTTATTTTAATATGACCTGAACAGAATTTCAATGTACTGCATGGAAAGCCTGGGTAGAACTGGGAGGTCACAGAGACATCCATTCCCTGGGTGAATATTTCCACTTTGTGTTTCCCATCTTTGGGGTGTGTTTTACCTGGAAACCAATCCTCTCCTGTCAGTTCAGTGCAGCCTGTGGTTTTGTGGTTTTCCAAGTGTTTGTTTTCCTTAGATAACAAAGGTCCTGGAGAATTCCTGACCTAAGGGAGGCTGATGCTGGATTACATCACAGAGATGACATCATTATGCCTTAGGGACAATCCAGACCTTCCTCAGCATTTGATCCAAACCATGGCAGTGATCACACTTTTCTGGGAGTGTCCCCTTGCCTTCCCCAGTTAGGTAGGAGCAGTATCCTAAGGCAAACCTCAGGAACTGAATCTGTTGGTTCCAAGCTCTTCATCTGAATTTTAAATGTTCCATTTCCAGCTCTTTCAGTCGCTCTTGCAGAGATGATGCTGCTTAGATTGCTGCTGAGGAAATGGAATAAAGAAAAGCTGAGCTATTTCTTGCTTGTTGGAGAGGGAAAAGCAGGGCAAAACTCTGCTTCCAAAGGCAGAGTCAAATCCCACTAAAAATATTGAATTGTCTTTGTTACCTCAGCAGCAGCTGGGCTGATATTCCTAATTCATGTTCATCAGGAAGATGTGAGAGTCTGCAAGAGTCTGCCCCTGGGACAGGGGCTCCTGAATTGTTATGGAGCAGCAGAAATGGCAGGGAGCTCGATGGGAAATACATGGAATTGGTGAAACCAGGCCAAGAAAATGAAATAACTCTCCAGGTGGTTCTTTGGGGCGTTATCTTTTTTAATTTCTGTGATTGTGGGAGTGCTCATCGTGGGAGAAGAGAGTTTGAGGCCAGGGGGATTTTGGCTTCAGAGATAAAACCAAGGTCTGGGTTCTCACAGGAGGAACTCAGGTGTGTCACAGTTAATTTTTAATGATTTCTAACCAAAATAGTTGCCTCTCCTCTCTCCCTTCATTTCCACAGCATCCCTGGAAGCCTTTCCTTTCTGTGCTGAACAAACTCCACATTTGATTTTTAAAACATCATAATTTACAGGTTTGGCTATTTGTAATTTTTATCTCTTTTTCTGGCTGCACCAGAAAAAAACACAGGAGGATTTTAATAGGCAATGACTGCTTTATTTGTTCAATTAATGCAAATGTAAATTCTTCATTCTTCAGCTCCTAATTTGAGCCAATTTCAAACATTCTCTTGAAAGTTTTATGGTGTTTTTTTTTTCATTGTTGTGTTAGTAGTGCTGTGCTTTTGCTATTTTTGCAGCATCAGAATCATTCTGTGTTTCTCATGCTCCATTTGGTTGCAGTGGAGATGACTGTCAGAGAAATACAATTTTCCAGGCATTAATTGAAAAAATGGCTTTATATTCAGTGTGCAGGAACAGGCAGATGTAGATAAGGAACAGAGAAAATTCATTAAGAGGCATTTCTCCAGTTTTGTGTTCTTTTTTTCTCCCTCCAAAAAGGAAACAATGCCAGATTTAATCATAAATGAATTTAATATACTGCACGACATAGTAGAAAATGTTTCCTATGCAATCACTCTCATTCTCCCATAAACGTTGGTGAAAACTTTTGGACAATGGAACCTTAAGAAATTACTCAAGTGCTGGAAGAAGCATCAGTAAATTTTCACAGTATTTCCTGAACCTGTGTGCAATATTTGTATGTAAATTTAACCCAAATCGGCACATCTGTTCTAAACACTGGGGTCAAGCAAAGTTGTACTGCACAGCTTTGACCTAGAAAAGCACTTAAATAAAATATTCATGCTTGTGTGGAGAAATGAACCTAAACCCAGCCAGTCTGTGCCTTTTTTTGCCACACAGAACAGAAGATGGGAGGCTGCTGCTTGTGCTGGGAATATGTGAAATCTGAAGTCCTACTGAGCTTCTATTTCCATTCATGTTTTTTAGTCCCCATTGGTTCTTCTCCACGTCCTTGGGTGTTTTATATCCTCACACAGAAACGATGCTTTAAATTGCCTTCATCTTCAATGCCCTTTCATTGTTGTCACGGGGCTCGAGGGAGAAATAAAACAATAACATCCAGGAGATGAAGTTGGAGTGTTTAGCATGATAAAAAACCCAACAGGCAGAGGAGAGCAGCAGGAGAGGCACCTGCAGGCTCAGGTGCAGGTGGGGCAGGAGTGCTGTGCTGTCCTGGCTGTGCTCTGGCTGGCTCTGCCCTCTGGGCACCACGAGCCACCTCCCCAGAGCCCCCCAGGGATAATTCAAATAACGTTTCTGAGCAGAGCAGCTGACTGGGAGAAGTTCAGGAGGGTCCCTCTTGCACCTTGCACGTGTTCTGAGGATTTAGGGGAGCTGTGCAGAGCAAGCCCCTTGCCTTTCCTCAGGGGCTCAGCCCCATTTCCCCACATCTTTGTCATTTCCGTGCACTTTGCTGGCCCTGTCTGACCTTAACTCTACAGAACTCTTAAAATCCAATTTCATCACGTTTTTCCACTGTCTCCTTTCTTTCTCCCCCTCATTTGAAGGGTTTGTTCATGTCTGGCATTCAGTGGGAGTTAAAAAAAAAAAAAAACAGCCCCAAAATTTTGCTGGACAGGACTCTGAGTGATGGCTGGGTCATGGGAGAAAGGGAACCTTTTGCTTTGAATGTCATTTTCCAGGATTTCTAAATGATTTACAAGGAAAGAAATTTCATTATTAAAGATGAATATACTCTGGTTTTTAGATGAGACTGAATGGGTGAGTAATTTCCCCAAGACTTAGAGAAAAGAAAAAATCATCTGCATAATCATACCCTTGTTTGTGGTTCTTCAGGGAAATAATATTAACTGAAATGGAAGAGTCTGAATGACTGATGTCTGAATTCCTGAATTATAGTCAGGAAAATAAGGATGACCATGGATGCTTTAGACAGTCTGTTCCTCAGCCTGATGGTGTCTAAATGGACAAATTTTGTCTTGGAGAAAAAGCTGCTCTTGGAGTTCCAGCCTCTCCTTGGCTTTGGAGGCTCCTCAGGTGTATTTTACACACACCATAAACACAGGGCAGGGGCTGCTCTTTGTGTGCCCTCCTGGCAGTGAGGTACAGGGCATCCTTCCAATCTCAGGAATTCAGCACATCCCAATAAATGTGATTGGGATTATGGAAAATCCCTGCAGCTCTTCCCTGTGCTGTCCCTGCCGTGCTGGAGGGCTCCAGCCACATGCTGAGCTGCTGGAGCTGGCCCACCCCTGAGCATTGCCTTGGAAAACAGGCATTGTTCAGCTGCCTGTTCCTTCCTTCTTGCAGTTTTTCCTTCCACAGTTCTGTCTTGCTGCTGGGAGCTGCAGCAGATAAAAAAATTTCCTCCCCAAACCCCCTGTCAGTGGTGCCCGTGGAATTTCCCCTTCACCTGTGAGGTTGAGTAGGTTAAGTCCTGGGGGCCTGATGCAAATTGTGGGTGCCTTTTGTACAAATCCCACGAGGAGGAGCTGGGGAAGGGGCTCAGCCTGGAGGAAAAGGAGGCTCAGGGGGAATTTCTGGCTCTGCACAACTCCCTGACAGGAGGGGACAGCCGGGGGAGGTCAGGCTCTGCTCCAGGGGAACAAGGGCCACAAGAGGAAATGGCCTCAAGGTGTTCCAGGAGAAGTTTAGATTGAATATGATGGAAAATTTCTCCATGGAAGGGCTGTTAAGCACTGGAAGAGGCCCCCCAGGGGAGCACGGAGTCCCATCCCTGGAAGCATTCAAAAACCTGCAGATGTGGTGCCTGGGGATGTGCTGGACTTGGCAGCCTTGAGTTAAAAGTTGGATCCAATGATCTTAGAGGTCTTTTCCAACCCCAATGATCCCGTGATTCTCTGACTTTTAGTGCAAATCCTTCCTTTGGGCAGCCCTCTGGTGCTGCTCAGAGCACCCTGGTTGGGTTTGTGCTGGAGGCTGGTCCCTGTGGGTGGCTGCCTGATCCCTCACCTGTGCTACCCAAACTTCTGTGGGGTCACAGCAAGGCAGCAATTCCCGTGGCATGGGGGAAAAGATTTTTTCCCTGCCTTGCAAGCTGCCTGGGAGCTCTCAGAGGAGCTTGAATGCTGGAGGATGATGCAGACACTTCCTGCTGGCTGCAACCTGCGTGTCCCAGCGTCCCTGAGCACCAGGCCCTGCAAATTAAAGGAGGTGAGGTAATAATAACACAGTGGGCCCTGATCCACTGGAGGGGCTCAAGTTTCTCAGCAGCTGAAGGGGAAATGAAAGTTTGATGAGTTAACCAAGAGGCAGAAGCTGCCCAGCAGCTGTAAGGAGACACCTGAAGGGAAAGGTGAGTCAGGACCTGCCTGCAGTGGGGCAGGGTGGATTTGGATAAAAGCATGGCTTTTATCCCGAGTGGGACAGAGAGGCCACAGGCTGCTGAGGGACCCAACACAGAGTGGGGACTCCTGGCATTCCTGACTGCTGGCAGGGGATGTCTGCAGGGATTCCCCTCCCTGAGCTGTCCTGTTTGGGGGTTGGAGGTTTGGGCCTGAACGGGGCTGTTGCAAGAGACATGGAAGGAAACAGAGGCAGGTTTTTTTAGGAAGTGCTCAGTGGGTTCTGCTTTATTGTGGGACAAGCTCCTCTTTATACAGAATGTCAGAGGCCAGTTTGATTGGTAACACAAAAGGTAAACTTTTCTACCAATTGGTCATCCCAGAGGGACATCAGAAGAAGGTCCCTCCTATAAGAAAGAATGTAAACATCCTTATATTTACAAAACATTGTTCTTCTGTTTACCAGAAGAACGCCTGGGAAAGAACCCTTTTTAATATCAAAACAACCAGGCATGAAACTCAGGACTACACAGGGCTGCTGGGAGACGTTCCTCGAGCCTTTATTGCCACATCAGCCTCATGACAGGGCTTGAGACAACTGAAGGATGGCAGCAGCTCGTGTCTGCCAGCACCAGCTAAAGGTCTTTGTTACAGGGCATTTGAAAAGTTTTCCAGGTGATAGCACATTGCTAAAGCTTTACAGACAATTCTTCTACCAATCCCTAAAAGCACATGAACACCTGCTTTAAACAATGCTTGCTTGTGTGCTTTCTATTAACAATAAACAATATTCCATTATTAAGCTTAAAACTTTCTGCTGTCCTACTAAACATATTTTTCTACAATCCTAAAATCTATCCTAACCAAACCTAGAACTCAAACTCTTATTTCATATCCTTACTTACTACACTATTGGAACTTTTTCCTGCTTCCAAGCTTTGCAGTTACAGCTAATTCTAAATTCTTCTGCTCCTTCATTTTCTGGGGCCTGCTGTCACAGCTTTCTAAAAGCCTTCTCACCTTTAGTATATCCCACAGGCTTTGGGGGAGGCAGGGATTTGCCCTGAACCACCTGAGCCCAGGAATCCTTTCCCTTCCTCCAAGGTCAGCTCTGGTGCTTTCCTGGTGTCATGTAAGGATGGACAGCCATAAATAGCCAGAAATAATCATAAATAACCATCAATGGTAAATGTTCCAGCTGAGTTGGTCTCCTCTCTAAATAAGAGGAAACAGCCTCCAGGTGCACAAAGGGAGGTGTAAATTGGATATTAGGAAACATTTTTCTGTGGGAAGGGTTGGCTAGGATTGGAACAGGGATGTGGTGGGGTCCCCACCCCTGGAGGGGTTGAAAAGATGTGTGGATGTGGCACTTGGGGACAGGGGTTGGTGGTGGGATTGGGATTGCTGGGGGAACAGTTGGATTTGATGATCCTAAAGGACTTTTCCAATCTAACCAATTCTATGATATCAGGTATTGTTTGGCAGAAAGATGGAATACTTCTTGCAGTTTTTTTTATGCTGCTCAGAGGGATATTTGGGCTCAGTTATTTTACCCTGATGCTTGCAAGTCTGTTTTGTTTTGTTTTTCTGGAAAGGCACCAGACGTGCATCCTTTAAGATCATTAAAAAGAAGGGAAAAAAGCACCCTGGTGGATTTCTCAGCACAACCACCCATTGTTATCCCGAGTCCTTAAACTGAAATGCTCTTAAATTGAAGCATCATGTAAAATACATGGAGCCACATTGCTTCCTTTTGCCTTTCTGTGCATGTTTAACTTGTCACTTTGCTTTTTTCCTGTGACAAAAATGTGATGCAGCTCATTCCAGGGATGTGCTGAAGTCCATTTGCAGCCAGAGGTTGCTTTGAAGTAGCACAAGAGAGGCTTTATTGATTTATCCTTTGCATTCAGAACAAAGATTTGTGTGATCTGCTACAGGTATTACCAAAAGCTTCCATCAGCTTCATCCCCCAAATAAATTCTTTGTGCTTTAGGATCTATTTTCAGAAGTCATTGCTTGTACATATGTACATGCATAGGTCTTATTAGTATAAACCTCTGCATTCAAAGACTTTTTAATGATTAAACCTGGCAGGTATTAGTGCTAAATGGAGCTCGTGAGAATTCTGTTCAGGATATCAGGACAAATCCTCTTGGGAAAGCACAATTTAAGTGTAATATTTATGTTTGTTAATATGCCACAGGTGTTGCAGCTTGGAATTTTTCTCAGGGAAAGTAAATTATAGGAATGCATTTTCTTATTTCACGGCAATTTGACCTGATTTTGTTTAATTTTATTTTCTTTACAGGATTAGCCGGCACTGCTGCAGACCTAGAAAAAAGAAAGCTTATTTTTGGAAAAAATTTTATACCTCCAAAGAAGCCAAAAACATTCATACAGCTAGTTTGGGAAGCGTTGCAGGACGTGACTCTTATAATCTTGGAAATTGCAGCCATCATATCTTTGGGGCTTTCGTTTTATCAGCCACCTGGAGAAGGGAATGAAGGTAAAAACTTTTCACAAAAGTCATCTCAGTTTAAGCAAAGCATGTCCTAAATCTCAAATTAATTCCACCACCACCCTCCAGAAGGTCACTAACAGGAAATTTCCACGTGGTTTGTTCCTGATCCCATTACATCTGGCCCTGACATATTTTTCTTTTCATCTTGACGTGTCTTTATGTAAATCCTGAACCTCATGACGTGAGTTAAAGGGAAATCATAACATTCCTGTGAAACTGGAGGGGTTATTATACTGTTTTCACCTTTGAGCCTGCACTTGGAGTGTGTTTGATTCATCCTTTATGGTTGTTTATCACATATTATGGATGAGAAATATGTAATTGCTTATGTAACTGCTGGATGCCATTGCAGGAACACGGACAAGTCTCCAGTTTGCACCAGATGAAGCCTTGATCTCAGGGAGATTCACACATTTCAGTATTTTTAGTGGTGCAGCTCGGGCTTGTGAGCCTGGCTCCAAAGGGACTATTGGAGCAAACTCCTGTTACTGATAAATATTCTCCATATTCTGCAGAGCCGTTCTGGCTGCAGGAAGTTTTACCACCCTGCCTGTCCCCTTCCTTTTTCCCCTTTCCCCCCACCCCTCTCTTTGGAAAGCACTCTTGAATTCACATGCTTAAAATATTTGTTCCTCTCCATAAATGCAAGATTTCCATTTCTGGCAGCTGATCCAGATTTTTTCCTCCCCCCCTCTCCTGCTCCCTCCCAGACTTCTAAAGCTGGATCAAACATGCTGTGTGAAATGACGTGAGCAGCTTGGCAAATGTAGGAAGAATATCTTCCTCTAAATATAGCCCTGAAATGCTTTTTACATTTGCTGCAGCTTCCTTTGGCTGCTTTCCTTGCAGCCCCTTCCTCCTTCCCTTCCCATTCAGCAGCACAAGCAGCACGTAGCTGTGCACAGCCAGTGGGTCATGCTTGGGATTCTTTAATTCCTTTATCAATAATTGGGAATTCTTTTCTGTTGCTTTCTGGCTGGATTTTTGAACGTGTGGTTATTGATTCAGCAGGTGCCCGATTTAGGCATGAAAAGATAAAGGAGTCTTTTTTTTTTTTTTTTTTTTTTTTTTAACTGAAGGAAATGTTATTTATTGGAATTTCCTCATAAAACTAGTGGGATACCTTGGGGACGTTATAAACCATGAGAGATTCTTTACAAAATTAGGGTTTAGCTTAGACTAAATATGCAGATTGCCCTCTTTCATTTCATTTAGAGGGAAAGGAATTTTGAAAGCGTGATTTCTCCAGGTTTTAGGAAGAGGGGAGATGTGGTGGCTTGTTTCTTTCTTTTTCAAATTGTTATTGTTTTGATCCTTCATTTAAAATGTTTCTTTTCCCATGGGGAGATAGGAGTCAGCTGAGATTGGGAGGGAGTCTGGAAAGCTCAGTAGCACAGCCTGGGAAAATGTGTTTGTGTTTTCCCACAGCACAGCATTTTATTCAATAGTCACTGTTTTCCCTGCTTTAAGAATTGTTTTCCTGAAAAGTTTTGCCCTGGTTTACACAAGAAGAAAAATCAAATCAGCGAATATCTTGTAATTGATTTTTGGAACACATTGTAAAGTTCTTCCACATTTTTTTTTTTTTTGGAAGTTTTTCTTTGAGCAGTTATATAAATAACTCCTTTTAATTTTAAAATCAGCATATCATAAATTGCTGCTAAAGATATCTTTAGTTTATTGGTAGATGACCTTTTTAAAGAGTCCCAAACACAGGAAAATTGACATATTAAGCTTGATTTTGCCTTGGTGAAGTGGGGAGTAATCACACTTGAAATTGATTTTAATGGGCTTGTCTTCAGTATTTTCCTTTCCTGACTCTTCCCAGAATGAAAATTTCACTGAAATATACAGTTGTTTGCAATTATTTTTTTTTAATGAAAATAATATATTTACTTGCAAAAGTACAGCCAGGTGTTAGAAAGGAGAGCTGGCACATGTTCTCTATTCTTGATCTCGCCTCCTCTTTTAAATTCTAACTTTTTCTTTTGTTTTTCCGAATGTAACGTGTTTTAATTTTGAAAATGAGTTAACAGGACTGTTCCTTCCAGACTGATTTCTTCAATCATCACTGCCAATATTCCAAACTCACCAACTTCTTGCTTGGAGTAACTCGAAAAGTTGTCACCCTCTAGAAGTGACAGTCTTGCTTTGCAGGATTAAAGGATAATCTGGAAACAAGAGACTATTGGACACAATGTCAGGGAAACACCACTTGAGTATCTAATCAAGCATTTATCTGCCTTTACTTAATATATTTATATCTAGCCCCACATATCCTAAACCATTTTTAGCTTTTAAAATTACTGTAACGCTTTCTTTTCTTGACTCTCAAAACTCGTAACTTTTGATGCTGTAACAGAAATTAGCATTTAAATGCTTTCTGCAGTTGAAGTGCAAAATATATTTCTCCTGAGGCTTTTGGAGGAGAAATACAGGATAAAATCCACACTTCTAACAAATATTAGAGTGCATGAACTGCCCAGGAGCCTTGTGTCAGGGTGGAGCCTCAGGGATGTGAGTGTTCACATCTTCATTTCAGATCTGGGGGAGTCTTGGAGAACATTATTTCGATTTCTGGTGCAATCAGAAACAGAGGAATCCCTGGATAATGCAGTTTTATTGCTTCTCCAGAAGCCACTCCAGTCCTTTCTTTTCATATTCCTCAGCATGAGTGGAGGTTTCAAGAATGTTGTTCTCCTCCGGAGTTGTTTTGATGATCTGCTTTGCATCCCTTTCACCATCTGACAGGCCATTAGGAGCAATTGAGAACTTCTGCATAAATTATCGTCAGCCCCGTGGCAATTACTGCTCTCATTACTGAGCCACGCGGAATCGGTTTTCTCTACCTTTTCAAAAAAGTGCAAAACTGCGGCTGGATTTTAGCAAACGCATCTTGAGAGAAGAGTCCCAGCGCAGGTGTAGCCTTTGCCACAGCGAGGATCACACAGGGGTGTGGCTGGGGCAAGGTAAAAATACTTTGTTCCTCAGAAAAAACCCTCCTGTGCCCGGGCTTTGTGGATTACAGAGTTCCCTGGCCATGCAGAGTAGGGGGTCTATGATGTATCAGAGGGTTTGATCAACGTTTGAGATCCTGGCTTCTTTTAAATTTTTTTTGTAGTGTAGATTAGAGGTAATCCAGGAGTAAAATTGAAATGTTTGTCTTTGTTTATCAGTATACAGTGAAAGGATTTTTGGGTACAGTTTGGAAAGAAGTGCCCAAGAACTGCAAGCAGAGGAGTCAAACCATTACACTGCTTGAGGAAACAGGACAGCCTTTAGGAAAGAGTGCTTGGACTCAGAAATCCAGTGAGGGAATGGGAAATGGCAGGGCTTCTCTTGGCCATTCCCAGATATCTGCCTTCTTGTGGCTGTAGAAATGCAAGAATCTCCTCTTCTACCTGGTTGTTTGGGGTGTTTGTTTTTTTTTTAAATTGTTTTGTTTTGTTGTTGTTTGTTTGTGGGGTTTTTAGGTTTCTAGTTTGTTTGGCTGGCTTGCTTTGGTGTTTTCCTCACTCTTTTCCCTCAGAGCAGTCACTCCTGGCAGAAATGCCCCAGTGGCACTTTGCAGCCCTGTCCCTTTCTGGAGCTGCTTTTCCCTGGTCCCCCAGCAGGATTCTGCTGCTTTGGTGCCCCCCTCATCTCCATCCGTGTGAACTGGTCAAAAACCCCCAGAGCCTTCTGCCAACACCTCCAGCAGCAATTTCTGAGCCCTCTCCACTCCTCCTCCTTGTTTCTATCTCCAGCCCCTGCATCACATGTGGATCTTACCATCCCCTTGCAAAAACTGCTGATGTGGAGCCTTGACAATCATCTGCTGTTTACAGGAGTGTAACAAACCTTTGCTCTGTTCTTCCTTGAATTGTCTTTCCTTCTGTGGATTGCAGAGGGGGGAGAAGGCAGCCTGAGGTAGGATGTCTTAACATCCCAGTGTTTGCCAGGAAGCCCCAGGCAGGATGTCTATTTTCCAGTGTACAGCTTTTTGCAGCTTAAAGGTGGAATAAAAAGGAAACGTCTTTTTGGTTTGGGCAGCTTCTGGTAAAATTCCCAAGGCAAAAGTCTGGGTTGAAAACAAAGTTAAATGATCAGTTACATTGCTCAGTGCTGCTCTGCAGGGTTACCCTTCCCCTTACTCATGAAACAACTTGAAAAATACAGGAATTTCAGGACATGGTCCCCTGAAATTTGGGCCTCCCAAGACACTTGCATTGAGCTGTTGGTAGGTTTATGCTGCTGCTGCTGCTGCTGCCCAGGGCTGGAGCTCCTGCTGGCCTCTCATGACCTAAAAGAGACTTTATTTCATGGGGTTCACTACTCATGTGCTTTCTTATCACTTTTATAATGTGCCATGCTGCTCAGTGGGGACTCAAGCTGGAGATTTAAACCAGAGAGGGCATCCAGAAACTGCAGAGAAGGTGCAGGTGCTCCACACACATCTGCTGTGAGGATGCTGCCTCCCCCTGTTTCTGTGCTGAGCCTCCCCGTGGAGGCAACGCTAGCTCACATTTCTGGGAATGTCAAATCCCTGCATGGATGGGATGGATAGCAGGGCCCAAACATCCCTGAAAGGCAGGAGCCAACCTGCCAGCAGTGCCAGAGTCACCAGGCAGCAGGAAAGGTCCTCTCTGCAGAAGCCAAGGCAGCCAAGGGGTGTTTAGATTAAAAAACTCTGTAAAAATCAGTCAGAAAAAACCCCCAAAACCAAGCAAACAACTTCCCCATCTCCTTGTCCAGACCTCTTGGAAGTGTTGTGCTGTTCCCATCTTCACCCAGGTTCCTGCCTGTGGAGTACAGCTCAAAATGTGTCTTTTGGCATTTCATCTCTTTGAGCAGGTCTGGAAATAAGTCACAGTGAAGAAGATTTGACCAGCTGCTGGTTTGGGTATCACTGAGAGAAAGTGAAAAAAATTTAAAAATTTATTATTAGAAATAATACCTATGAAAAAGAATATCTAGATATGAAAAAACACAGAACAATTGGCAACAAGCTTCTTTTTCTTAGTTAGGAGTGAAAACGGTGAATGTAACCCCAGCTAGCTTGAATTTCTGTGCACTTTTACTCATGTACATTAAAACAAAAATATAGTCCCATGAATTTAGACAGTCTAATTCTCCTCCATGCAAATTCCCAACCTTGGAATTCTGCTGGAGCAGAACAGCTGCAATAGTGTGTGTGCTAGGCTCAAGTACAATGTCCTGTTCTAAAGATGGGATGCCTGTCCCAATTCCCCAGCACTCAGCTTGGGTATTTGTAAAAAAAAAAAAAAATTAAAAAATTAAAATCCATTGGAATAACATGAAATCGAGCCATTGCTCCCTCAAAACATTTCAAAATGTTGTTATTGTGGCTGTGTCATTTTGTGGTTCCAGCTCTCATCTTTCCTTAGGCCAGTTTGTGGTTTTCCTGCTTCAGGCTGCTAAAGGGAATTTCAGGGTTTCAGGGAAGGTGGATCAGGCAGGAAAAGTCCCTTTCTATGTTGCCAAATATCAGGACTGCTTGGCCATAGATTCTTCTTTTTTTCCCCCGCCCCAGTTTTTAAACTGTGATTTTCTTCCCTTCACTTTCTTTGCCAATAATTGTGGCAGAACTGCACTCCTTTCAGTAATTTCAGGTAGGTGATATTTGGAATTTCTCACCCATTCCGTATCCAATTCTCAACAATTTTCTTCCCACTCTCCCGGCAACGTTTTTCTTCCTCACACTTCTTGCCCAGATCAAAAAAAAACAAACTTCTCTTATTCCCTTTCCAAGAAGTGTTGTGTCTCAGGAAATGGGTCTGGTGGTGGTTATTATTTTATTTTATTTTTTTTTCCCTGGGGATTCTAGAAACCTTCCATCTCTGTGATGAAGTCATCCTGTTCTTAGATTGTATAAACACGGCAGATGCCTGGTGGGGAAACCTGGAAATAGAATCCCGCGTGCGCAACCGCGGCTTGGCTGGGGAGCGGCGCGCAGGTGTCGCCGGGGCAGGAGGCCACCCTTGCATCCACCAGGCCCTGCAGGAGCTCTGCCACCTCATCTGCTCTGGGAAATGGCCCTGGGAGCTGTGAAATCCTCAGGGGAGGGCCTTCAGCTCCTGCCAGGTGCAGGTTGTTGGGTTTGGCATTCTGGAGGTTGTTTTTTGTGTTGTTTTAGGCGCAGAAATGAGCGGCGGCTCAAGGGTTCGTTTGGAACAAGGAATTCTCCTGTGCCCCTCGGCTTAAATGGCCCAGGGGAGTAAACAGTTGGTTTGAAAAAGGGAAAGCAGTCATTGCTGAGGAACTTGAACCAAATTTAATTAAACTGAATTAAAAGTAACCTGAGATAAATAGCCCCGTGAAGGTCTGGTGCCATCCTCTGAGGAATTAGGTTTGTTTACTTCCTAGTGAGGCACAATTGAATAGAAACTCCATGTTTCAATGCAGCATTTATCAGTTTTTTACCTTGTCTTCACCTTTTCAGCCCAGCCTACATTTCCCTTAGCATTTTAATTCAGGAGGGCTATTGAATGCATAATGGAGCACATTCATTTTTTAAACCCTTGGCCAGACTTTTCCATTCTGAGGGTCTTGCAGGGCCCATTCAAGATCCCAGGATGTTTTCCACAGGAAAATGTTGCATGCATCTCCCTGTCTCTAAAAATCTGTCATCCTGGGTTTCATTAATATGCAGTTAATCAATTTAATTAATGAGTGAAAAACTCAGAAATGTCAGAAATGAGTCAGCTGAACAAAGTTAATTTTCTAGCCTTTTGTGGCAGCTTTACATCTTCGTCTCTTTTTTTAAGACCATTTTACATGTGATAACGTAGACTGCATTAAAAATGCACAGACGTAGGCAGCACAAAAATCTAGTTTGTAAGGCCAAAGTTATTGTTATTTTGCAGCCCTCCTAAAATCATAGCAGCACATAGAAATAAACAACTGTAAGTCTCTTTCTAGCCCTCCCAGGTATGAAGGCAAGATCAAGATGTAACACAGACTCCACAATTTGTGTGTGCACTTACACCAGTGTCTCCCAGTAAAACTTTTTGGGACACTGCAAATCTGTCATCTCTTCAAAGTCCTCTCCATTAAACAAAACATGTTGGAGAAAACATGAAGCCTTTTCAAAAGAAAGTGAGCCAAAAATTCATTCATTTTAACGTTTGGCAGTGTTTTGGAGCCTAAATTTCACCCCATTTCACGGCCCATGGCATTACAAAGTAAACCATCCCCAACAAGAACTGAAAATATTTGCAGAGCTTTGCTGCAGATGCTGAAAACCACAGGTGGTGAACATCTTCCAGCTTGTCTCATTCTGTAAGTCTGCACAGGGAGGGTTACGGAATGTTCTCCAGGCACTGAACAATAAGAAATCAATGGAAAACCATGGATATCAGGGGGTAAAAGGGCCACACAGCCTAAAAAGCTGATGTGTCCTAACAGGAATCCTCCATTCTGAGTCTTCTGCTGAACAAATCACACTGATCCAGCTGTCACTGCACCAGAGGGTTTTATTGTGCTGCCCTGGGAGAAGTGTTCCCAAGAGAAGCAGAGCTATTAGAAAATAGCATTTTTTTTTTCATAAAAAATAGCCTAGATTGTTGTCAGAATTAGCAAAACTCAACTTTTAAGGAGTGTTGCTATACACACTCCAATTCTTTTCTCATTCATCATAAAAATTAAACTGTGAGATTCCCCAAGGATTTTTTTAAACCAGTCTAAGCAGTCTGTCAGCACGAAGGGGACGAAGCAGCCTGTAAAACAGGAGAAATGGAAGTATTTGCCCTCTTAAAAATAGCTTGTTCTGCCAGAAACCTCCATTTTACCTCCTTCCTCCCAAAGCGTGGATGAGGTGAAGCAGCATATGGCTTCTAGAGACATTACCTCAATCTGTTTGGCTAAAGAAATTCTGTTCTTGCAAGAATTCGCTTTTTTAAATTCCTGCTCTAAATATTACTTCAATGCAAGGTCTAAGTATCCAGGAGCAGAGAGCAGGGCAGGTTGGGGAGTGTGTGCTGTGTGTCACAACTCTCATTGTCCCTAGTACGTGCACAAGGCTGAGCCCATGGGGAGAAGATTGTGCCCCTTTGGGTCATCATTCCCTGGAGACACCACTGAATTCCTGAAACGCTTTTGCTTCTGTGTTATTTTCAAAAGAAGGGACAAATTTATGTTGGGGGCTCCTCCATGGGATGAATGGATGGGAGTCCTGTGTGATGTGGGGCCATGGGGAGCATCCTGTTGGTGCCTTGGGCAGGCTGGCCTGAAACAGAGACTGGACAGAGCTGGAGAATAAAGCAGGGATTTATTGAAAGGCCTCCAGGATCCACCTCGGGCAGGACAAGAGCCTGGCCAGTGCTGTACCCAAGGCTGACCCAAAATGGACACAAAATGGTCACAAGTTCTCACACTTTGATCAGTTCTGGTCCCTTTGCATTTTGGGGTTGAATTGTCCAGTCCCAGCTCCAGGCTGTCAGGTCCCATCCTTCTTGTTCCTCCCTGCAGCCACCCTTGGTTGTGCTTTGGGGCTGAAAGTTGTCCTTGGTGTGCAGCAGGAGAAGGATTTTTTTTGTGTCCCTGCTGTGTGCAGAGCTGAGTGACCCTGCCTGTGAGCTCAGAGCTGCACCCTGGGCAGCACAGAGCCT
>VZUI01033118.1:0-15796 GCA_013401135.1 Cettia cetti
CTGTACAGGTTTCAAACCCCCCTGTACAGGTCTCTGTCTGTCCAGGGTATTCAAAGGAATGCCCTGGACTCCAACAGGTAAGAAAATGAAAACTGAGGTGAGAAGAGAGAGCTAGATATCTTCCAGAAAACTATCTGAAAAAATGTTGGGAACAAGTCACAGTATGTCAGAGGTGTCTCCATAATGTGTCTTGTAACAAAGAGGAAGTGTTACAGGATGACACCTCTGAGACATCTTCCATGTAGATTACAGTAATCATCTTAGTACAAAAGTCAACTTTCCCTTTTGTAGGATGAGATGTAACTCAATTGATTTTATCCACCAATGTACAGAAATTATGGGGAAATCTGTGTTTCCCGTGTGACGTTAAGGCTGTGCAGTTCTGTCTATGTTACATCAAGTATATTAACTACTGGGAGAATTATTAAAAACACCACAATGACTCAATTACAATTACATAGTGCAGGAAAGTAATCTCTTACGTGTGTTACTTTAAACCATCTGAAGTGGTATTCCTGCTCCTAGTTAATTGAATACTCAGACCCTTGTGCTTTTTAACATCTGATTTTCTTATCAATCTCAAATATCAATTTTCCTGAAGAACTAGGGCAGCAAGCTCTCAGCAGCTAGAATATTTTTATTTCCATTTTTTCTTCTGCTTTTGCTTAAGAAATTCCATAGGGGAACTGAGACATCTCAATTTCTATCTTCCCTGAATCAAAAAATATTTTTGTATGTGTGTATGGGTTGGAAAAAAATAGGAACTGGGACAACAGAAAGAAAGACAGTTGTTGCTTCTTTCATTTGTACTGTGGGTTGAATCACGTAGTAGGACTTTTTTCTTTTAATGGGCCAAGGACAGGTTGCTCATCTAGGTAGTGATCAAATCCCATAATGACAATTGGGAAATGTCTTGCTGACCACTAAAAGCTGAAATTTCCCCTCCATTTTGAATAGAGAATGATATATTTGAAAAGAACAGTTTGAAATGCAAATATCAAGTGTCTTGTTGAAAGATCAATGGCTATAGGATAAATCATTGTGAAATATAAGTATATAAGCCTTGGGATTTGTCAGGCAATGACCCTCATCTCTTTCAGGAACACTGGTTACGGATTCTGTCGCTGAGTCTTAGGGGTTCAGCACAGCACATGAAGAGCTAAGGGTTAAACAGTATAAATGGCATACAAATACAGCCATAATGAATAACAGTGGCTAGCTGAATCTAGGCTGGAGAGAAATAAAGCATATAATATGTACTGTGTAATTAATTAGTATTCCAGACAGAGTCTGCAAACAGATTTTATAAAATGGGAGCACTACATAATTAATAGGTACAGGTATTACACTGAAGAGTTGATTCATTGCTAGAAATAGGGGCATTACATCAATCTCTTGTATACTCTAGGATGTGTTTATCAGAATTTTCCAGGTTTAAAAAAGGAAAAAAGGATGCTACAGTCTGCATAAATATATTCCTGTGTCACTACCTCTGGAAATGAAGGAGAAGCCAGGACAAGAACTTATGTTTTTCATACAAAGTACACATACGTCTGATTAGGTAGGAGTGTATGTGCACATATGCACACATGTAAACACGGGTGGGCTTTCTATGGATTTGCAGAGCAAAGCACAGAGCTACTGGCTTCCCTATCAAAGCCTGCAGGCTCCATGCCATAGGTGCAGTGTCCTATTCTTGCATGGTGCATTGTGACTCTGCCATTTACAGTGGGGATGCTTTCCTGTCTCTGCCTATGCACACAAGCACACAAAATAATACTCTTTTTTGATGGGTTATTTGAGAGGGTTTGAGTCACCTACTGTTCAGCTCCTTACTCATATATTGGAGGGTGGAAGCACTTACTGGTTTAATACAGGACTACAAATATTAAATTATCGTTTATGATTTTATGGTAATGTAATTGCTAGAGGATTAAAAAGTAGCAGGATACTTATTGTACTAAGAAGCACTACCCACTCTCCCACACCCCCTCCCCAACTACTCAGCTTTGACCTCACCTGCATGATGGATTTCTTAACCCTTGTTAGCATTGTATTTGTTAATTGACTTTATGCTGGCACCTACAAGTCCTAGGAGCATCTTTCCTGCCATAATTACTTTACTACCTAAGATGAAGCAAAAGCACCATCTGATTTTTGGTTTTGACTATGGAAGAGCACTTTGAGTATCCAATGCAAAATATCTAACACCAAGTATATCAGGATTAAGATATATAATTTTCTTGGAAATAGTTTTAAGAATAAAAACCATAGTATGGTTCATTTCTTATGGGTGAGGGTATAAACTTCTACTGCTAAGTTCATATTCATTCATGACTTCTGAATTTGACTATTGACATCTATCTTTCTGTGCATGATTCTGCTGTCCTTGAACTTAGTGTCAAGACTCCTGTCCACTTTAATAGGAGAAAATTGAATCTAAGCACTGCTTTTCTACTAGCATGAATTCTAAGCTGTAAAAAAAGTTTATTCAACTCTACTTAACCACAGTAATAATCCTTTTTACTTTGAACATGTGTGCTAATTATGCTGTTTCTATTACTAATTTTAAATTCTGAATGCTGAGCACTGGATAAATGTTAATAAGCTTAGAAATCTTTACAGTTCAAAACAAATTACAAATAATCCGCTGAGCAGTTTTGGATACTGACTGAGAATGATTTTTCCATGAACATCCTGCAGTGTTATTGGGTGATTGATTTGTTGCTGTCCCATATTCTGAGGCCAATATATGGGATCAGGTTAAGTGGTATGACAGGTAAAGTAAGATCTTAGTTAAAAGAATATTTTTGAAAATTTTTATTTATACATATTGTAGATGTATAAAATTTTATTAATTGAAATTAAATTTAATCAGAGACTGCTTTCAGTTTTCCCTCAGTTCTCTCAGCCTGAGGAGGATCCAGTGGTTTATAGCAGTTTTGTACAATGACTTTGTAGGTCTTACAAAGTAAAGAGAGATTTGTTTTGGGGGAGGTGGTAGTCTGAATGTTCTTACCCTTCTTATTTTCTAAAGAAACAAAAAAATCACCAGAAATTCCTGGGGGGAGACAGCTTGCAAAACGGAGATAGTGTGTATTTAAAGGTAAGGGCAGACTGAGAGAACTATTAAAGCTAGCATCACAGGTCAATCTTATGAAAACATGGTAGTAATGATCAATCACGGTCTTACTGCAGAAACAATGAGGGTCGCAGCAAAGAACTATAGAAGTTAAGAGATGAAGTGTTATATTAGGCTTTTTAAAGTTGAGATTTATGCCAATTCAGGATTGATTCACCCACTGCACTTTGTTATATTCTGTGCAGCCTAGTTTTGTGTTTCTAGCAATAGGAATGATACCACTTCTTACTAGCAAGCAATTTCTAACAAGTAACTTGGAGTCATTAAAGGCTCAGCAAGTCTCTAGTAATAACAGGATTCATCTCTATATGCTGAGAAATACTACTGAACTTGCTCAAAATACCTAAATCTTATCTCAAATAGATGTAACTTGCGTCAATATGATTGTTGCATGTAAGCCCTGATGTCATGTTAGGCACTAAAAAATTCTTAGACCTCAAAAAGCTTAATAGTGTTTTGAAATGCAATGTTAATTTTTTGGCTTGTAGCAGAACTTTGGATTAATTTTAATTGGTTTGTATTCCGCTTTATCTGTAGCAAGTGAATAGCTACTATCTTGGAACAGATTCTGATATTTGGACTGAGATTGTGGAAGGGTGTATTTACATACATGCCACTTGCAGCCACCACAGAGCAAGGAGTGACTGATGCCATCAAAATAACCCCCAGATGTTACAAGCTTCACAGGAAACTTGTCCCCGATTTCTTTATAATGTCTCATAGTCAGAGAGGAGTCATTATTATGGATTTATATTATCCAACTAAAAACTTACTTTCTCATTGAAGGCATCTATACCCACACTGTATCTTCCTCTTCCTGGACTATTGACCATGGCAAGATGATAATGTCAGGAATTTCAGGTTCAGTGAACATGTGAAAGAGTGCTGTGCAGTAGATAGCTCCAATGATATGGGGAGCCATGAGTCATTTTATCTTGTGCATGAGTACAGCTAGGTGACATTTATGTCAAAGCAGGACTTCACTCCTGTTTCATGGTTGGATAAATCAAAATAAGTTCAAATCATGCCCAAATTAGGTGAAATAGTGCAACAGTAAAAGATGTCCAAAATATAAAAATATAAATATAAATATAAAAATACACATGACTTCTCTTTGGCATCAATTAAGCTGAATATTTTGACTTTTTTTTTGATATATGGTAAGATAAAATGCAGTTAAATTTAATTGCAAATCATGAACAAACTAGTGTGTTTTAGAAATTAATTAAGAAAACAATTGCTGTCCATACATAGTATGAATTGTTTCAGCTTGTGTATCTTATAAATTGAATAAAACACAGTGAATTTTTATAAAACTTGGAAATATTTCAAATATTTGCAAGTGCAAAAACTTACTTTATTCATCAGTTCTAATTGTAATTAAAAGAATACTTCAAAAATTTTTGCAGGTGACAAAACATTTGGCAAAGCAAAAGCCCCAGTATTTTCTAGAAAGCTCCTGGTGAATTGGTCAGTAAACAGACATAGAAAAGATCCAGTTTACTTGCTTTCAGAGAACTTAATGAATAATAATGACATGACTTCAAGAGTATTAGTATTAAGTCTCTTCCTTGAATGGGCCAATAATTCCCACCAAGCTTTGTGGTCAAGAACAAATTGTTTTCACTTCTCTCCATCCTTCTTCAGTAAATTAGATCTTATCAGGACCAGTAAGAGACAGTCACCTGAAATGCAATCTTATGAAGTTATTTGTTGCTCTTGTCCTAGAGGGAACACAATTGTAGGAAGGCCTTCAGGTGCAGCTGAAGCACACGAGGCTGAAATGGAAACATCAAACGTTTGATTTCTGATTAAAAAATCCTCAAAACAAACTGTTTTCAAACAATGCCTGCCAACAGAGCTTGAAGACATTAATTCCATCATAGCCAAATCTGTAATTCAGATGCATAAAGTATGTAGGTTAATCTCTGAAGGTGCCCAAGTTTTACGGTATTTTACACCCTTAAAACTTGATGCTGTCTAATTTTTCTTAGATGTTAGTATCATTTAAAAGGTGATAATTAAAATTTAGAACTCTGACTTTAATTTCTCTTTGAAAAATAATCCTGGTGCTGAAATACTCACTTCTGTTGATTTTTTAAAATCAAAATGAATGTGTATACTAGTTGATGCAGGGAAGGCTTTCTCAAAGAGAAGCTGATGAACTATGGACTGGAGGAGCAGACAGCAGGTGGGTTGAAAACTGCTGGGCCCAGAGGGTGGTGACCAGTGGTACAAAATGCAGCTGGAGGCTGGTGATTAGCGACTGGTGAACATCTTCACTGATGATCTGGATGATGGGACAGAACACACCCTCACCACGTATACAGATGACACAGGGAGGAGTAACTTACATACCTGAGCATTGTGCTGTGGTCCAGAGTGTTCTTACCAGGCTGGAGAACTGGGTTAATGGGAACCTTATAAAGTTCAACCCTGCACTGGGTAAGACACAGGCATGAGTAGGCAGGGCCTGACAAGTAGGAAAGCAACTTGATGCCAAGAGGCCCTTTCCAACCTCAGCCCTTCTCTGTGCTTCTGTAACAGCTCTTCTTTAAACTCATGATTTGGAAAAAAAATTAGAAGAACCTGAGAAAATTCATGATACATGTTTTTATTCCTCCTTTAAAAAAAAAAGTGAATCCATGTCCAATTTTGTGAATTTGTCTTAAACATTTATAATATCCTGATTCACAAAATAAAATAAAAGACAATAATGTTGTTCATTCCTTCTTGAATTATTTATTGGTGCAAGAAAAAATTGTCTTTTGCTAGTTACTTGTGTACATATTACTTAGTGTCAATAAATAAAGACTTCAAGTTAATTCCAAAAGGAGCAAAACTCAGTAATTGTTGCATTCTTTTAGTGTGACAGCCTGTGGGATTAACACACATATACAAAACTGGAGAACTAGGTAACAAATGTTATATCAGAGTCATTTATATTTATTGCTGGTTTTGGTACCGAATACATGTGGAACAGTTGTACCCAATATTGTGTTTTTACAAGCAAGGAAAATCTGCTATATATTTAAAAGTGTGTACATTTGAACAGACAAAAGCAGTTAAGACAATGCAGAGGTTTATTCTTTTCATTACTTGGACTGAATCCCAAAACATGAATGTATGTACCCTTTTTCTCTCCACTGTTTTATCACAAATTTAGTGGATACACACATTTAGTAGAGTAAATTAGACCAAAATTTCATACTAGGAAAAAGATTCAGGTGAAAAGAGATGGAAGGAAAAAGAAGGCACATAGAGATGAACGGTGTATGGTGGCTGAAGGCAAACTCCAAAACAACGGAGACAGTGAGTTTCCTGTTCTTTGGCACAGGCAGAAAAGGGAACACAACAGTCATGACACTAGAATGAGGTTCCAGGATGGTTTTCAAAATATTCTGGGCAACAAGAGATGACACCTTTCTTTCAGAGTTCAGGTTCCAAGGTTTTGAGTCTTTGAACACAGTCACCAGTATTTTGAGTTTGCTGTCAGGTCAGGGAGGTTGTATGCAAAGGTCAGAGAGGATGATCTGTGCCTGTAGGAATTTGTACTAGTATGAATTTGGAGAAATACATTCTAAAGCAGCTGTAATTTTAAAGTGATCTACAGTTTAGTTTGGAGCTAATGTAAAAGAACAGGTGAATTCTGAAAACTCTGAGAACCCACGACTGGAAAAAATAATGAAGCTTTCTGGGAAGTTGGAGATTGTGAATATGCACACTGGTCACCACTGCTGTTTGTGAATCTATTTTGTGGATTTGACTGAAACCTGACTCAGGAAATTACTTTAGTTGCACAAGTGAAAGCATTCTGGTTTAACTCATTACAGTTAATTCCACTTTTGTACATCTAGGCTTTTGGATGATCTATTAAACTGAAAAATATGACTTGAGGAAAGGTGTGCGTAGCAAAGCATTCTTGAATTTTGGTAACTGTATAGCCTTGAACCCCTCAGTTTCCTCTTTGTGTCTTTTCTTTGACACTAAAATGAGGAGGTGATGAAATGAAACCTGGTGAAATATTTCTGTACACAAGTCCTTGGAAAAATTAATTATGCCAAATCTTCGTATCTTCAAAAAGCACATCTGCTCCTTACCGACACATCTGCAATAGATAAGATTTGTGTAATTGCATTTTTTGAGGAGATCCCAGAGAAAGTGGTTCCTTTTGAGACTTCAGTAACTTGTTTTACTCTCTGGAGTACAAAGTCTGTAGACTACTGAACTGCAGCCATTGTTTGCATTCATTGTGTCAAACGCAAGTTACAGAAAGGAAAACATTTTCCCTTGCTTTCTTTGTTTTCCCCCTACCAAATAAAAGTGTATTTTCTTTTCTGAGATTACTAAAATGCATAAATGAATATAATTTACAAACAAAGGAGTATTAAAAATATAGAAAAACATATTTAAGAAAACCTCCATAAATACAATCTTCGTATCTTGATGGCATTTCTAGACCTCTTCATAAGACATAAAATACTCCCTGGCAACTTACTGTGTAATGACTACCGTGACATTTACTGAATATCAGGACTAAATGATTTAGAAAATGATAATGTAGTCTCCTCCTTGAGGGTTGGATTATTCAGGGTGTCTGTCAGGCTCTTTACTGGTTCATCATTGTTCCATACTGTGCATTGCAGAATACCTGGTTTTGGTGAGGATATTTTTTTATTTTGTTACTGCTGTTAGCTCATTTGTACTAGTGGCATCAATAAATGCTCCTGTATTGGATTCTAAGTCTGCCTCATAGAACTTTTTTCATTTTGGTTGAGTTGACATGGTGTCTGTCTTTAAATGCACAATCACCTTTCTATCTTTTGTGGTTTTTTTAAAATTCTGCTGCAGACTGGCACCTTATAGATGTGATGCCAGAGAATCCCAGCTAGCTCAGCACTACCCAGATGGCACTGAGAGTGGCTGCCCCCAGGCCAAATTGGGCTTGGGTGGCAGTAGAGCAGAGCTGCTGGTATGGGCAGCAGTGGGGTTCTTCTCTACAGCACCAGTTGTGAAGTGCCCAGATCACGGTACAGGCCAGGGAGGGATCTTGTGTGTGCTTCTCAAAGAATTTTACCTCCCAAGTGGGGCAGCGAGGAAATAACCACAAAGCGGGCGTGTGCACAGTCTTTTAAACAGGGGAGGAACAGGGGGAGGATACAATTCTTCAACCAATCAGGGATATAACTGGGAGGAGAGTAAGGAGGAGTTCACAATATGACAGCCTATAGGAAAGACAATGGGAGTGGAAAGGGCATCATGGGCCAAGGGGGCTTCAAAGAATAAGGGGATTCCTGGGAGGACTGTAGGCAGGGGGTTGGGATAACAAGGACTGACAGGGAACTCTCTGGAACCAAGGGCAGGGATTAGGGAAGATTGACACAATGTAAATGAGGTAACAGGTGAGTTTAGGGAGTGATGGACAACTGGACAAGGGAGGAGAGAACTTGGGGTAAAACCATCCACCCGAAGGGAGGAATAGGAACAAACCATCCAAAAAGGTTTAGAAAAATATGCATAAAGAAAAATACATCACCATACCTTATCACTGGGGTTAATTACCTTTTGCCCTGGTTAAGATGTTTCCATTTTGCTAGAGTTCACTTTTCCTTTTAATTGTATAAATATTCTGATATTACATTCCTTAGCCTGAATATCTCTTAGAGATACATGTCTGTAGTTTAACATTTAGTCTCTGTCTTGTTTTTCTCAGTTGTTTTAATTTAAAATGTTTTATATTTTACACATGAGCAGTTAAGCATGTAAGACAAATAAGCTGTTGTCTCTTATAGAATTTTGTATTAATTCACAGGTTCTACTTGTCCCAGTTACATAGTTCATGAATTTGGAAAGCTTCCTTCTTTTGAGAAGAATTTTTGTTTCATGGGTTGTCATTGATTTCCCTGGCATAAAATATATTTGACTGTGTAATTTCTACCATTTTACTCATTATTTTTCTAAAGTTGCATTGAAAGTGAAATGATTCTGTAGCAAACACTCTTCCCTGGTGTATGATACATTAGAGTGCACGGTGAGGATAAGGAGAAAACAACTGTTCTTTGCCAGAATGATTTAATGATGGATATTAAGATGACATTGCACAAAATGGCAGAACAAGGATTCATTGCTAAGAATTAGTATTAAACAAAGTACTACACCTAACATAGAAAAGAAGGATTTGAGTGAATACAAACTGGTTTTGACTATACAGCACAATGCTAAGCCATTCACAAGAGGTGTTGTTCTGGGATATGCTAATGCAAGTTTTGTACTGAAGGCATGGCAACTAATCATTCTGCTAAGTTGGCAGGCAGTAGTAAGGTTTCAGCTGGAGTTTGATCGCTATACTGGGTATTTCATGCTAAAGCAGATGGTGAAAAATTACAGAGAGCAGGTTAAGAGAGTAATAAAAATAATCAGAAGTTTAAAGTATAAAATTTAGGATGAAAGGTGGAACATTTGAGTTGTTTTCTTCTAGAGGAGGCATAGTGGTGATTAAAAGTGGTTGTAAAAGGAAACTAGAGAATGACCTCCATATGTCCATTGTGTGCAAGAATTTAATGTCCTTACTTTTCTCTAAGGGACAGTTGAGATCAGGAGCTATTTCTAGTTATGAGGATTCCTCAGAAACAAGCTACCAAGGCATGGGATGAGATTTCCATTAATGAAAATTTTTGAGAACAAATCAGACTGACATGTCTTAAGAATAGTCTAAGTATATTTTTTCTCATCTTGGAGTGAAGGACTAGAACTGATGAGCTAAGATTTTATGCCTAGGGGATCTAAGCTGCTATTGATAATATTTTACCTCAGTATTTCTATAAGTAGCCAAAAATTCAAAAAGATAAAGGGATGAGGCAGATCATCATGCTATATGTTGGAGTATGCAGGTTAGATATTGAAGATTAAATCAATTATCTTTGGCTTCCAGCTATTATGGAGAAAGAAACAGCTGTACAAACAGGATTCATTTGATCTGCCCTAGAGCCTTTACAGTGGACTGTTTTCTGATCTGCCACTTTCCTCTGGCTCTGAAGAGACCACCCAGCTGATTAGGTTATATTTAGGTGTTTAGCTTTTATATGCCCAAATAAGGGGAGAGGTCTCTGAGCCCAGCACTTCATATTCTGAGGTTCCTAGCGTGTAGCTTTCTTTCATACACAAGTATGTATGTAGTTTACTAAAGTGGTTTAGGTCAAATCTTTTCAGAAGGATACAGCTGTGCTCCAGGTGCTGTGGTCAGTGGCCTGAAGTACTGATGGAAGCCAGTTGCTTCTTCTGGAGGCTGATAGCAGGGCCAATAGAGTTTAAAACCTTCTTTACTGACCTGAGTGATAGGATGGAGTGCACCCTTGACGAGTTTGTAGAGGGACTGGTTGATACCCCACATGGTGTGCTGCCATTCAGAAAAATGTTGACAGCCTGGACAAATGGACAAATAAGAATTTAATGAAGTACAAAATAGGGATATGGCAAGTCCTGTACCTGAGGACAAATACAGTATTCCAGATTGGTACAAGGCAGATCAGCTGGGAAGGAACTTTGCAAAAGAAGAAATATGGGTCCTGGTGGCCAAAAAAATTCAACCTGAACTAGTAATGCACCTTTGAGGCAGGGAAAGACAGCAGTCTCTCCAAGGCTACATCAAGATGCTCCAACCACTCTCAATCATTCTCTCAAGCACTCTCAGCCATCTACCCAACAGTCCTGATTTAGTGGAGAAGTTCCAGATGACTGGAAATTAGCAAATGTACTGCCTACTAACAAGAAGGGCCCAGAAGGATGATCTGGGGTACTGTAGCCTGCCATGCTGACCTCAGTTCCAGGCAAAGTTATGGAAGAGATCATCCTGGGTGCCATTACCTGGCACATACTGGACAGCAAGGGGATCAAGCACAGATGGCATGGATTTACAAAAGCTTGATCAACCTGGTCTTCTTCTGTGACCAGGTGGCCTGATTAGTAGAGGAGGATGAGGATGTAGTCTATCTAGACTTCCATGAAGTGTTTAGCACTATCTCCCACACCATCCTCCTAGAAAAACTGTCTGCTTACAACTTGGGTAGGTGGACTCTTTGATAGGAATAAACCAGCTGGATGGCTAGGCCCAGAGAATTGTGGCAAATGGAGTTAAAACCAGTTGTCTGCCGGTCACTTGTGGTGCTTCCCAGGGTTTAGTTTTAGGGCTGGTCCTGTCTAACACCTTTATTGCTGATCTGGATGTGGGGATTGAGTGTACCCTTGTAAATCTGCAGATGACACTGAGTTGGGTAGAAGTGTTGATCTGCTCACAGGTACGGAGGTCCTGCAGAGGGAACTGGACAGACTCCATCAATGGGCTGAGGACAAATGCAAGATATTCAATAAGGTACTAGGCCCTCCCACTCGTCTTACAGGAACTGGATGCAGCACTACAGGCCCAGGGAGGAGTGACTCAAAAGCTGTTTGGCAGAAAGGGGCTTGGGGGTGCTGGTTTACAGCCAGTGCACGTGAGCCAGTGTATGCCCAGGTGGCCAAAGAAGCCCATGGTGTCTTGGCATCTAGCAAGGATAGTGGGCCAGGGCTGTGATCCTCCACAGCAGGACCAGGGCTGTGATCATCCCCCTGTAGGCAGCACTGGTGAGGCTGCACCTCAAGTACTGTATTCAGTTCTGGGACTCTTACTTTAAAAAGGACATTGAGGTGCAACAAGGCTTGTGTATGGTCTAGACTGTGTTTTATGAGGCGTGGCTATGGGAGCTGGGTTTGTTTAGTCTTGAGGAGGCTCAGGGAGGAGCTCATTGCTCTCTACAATCACCTGAAAGGAGGTTGTTGTGAGGTAGAGGTTGGTCTATCCTGCCATGGCTACAGTAATAGGACTTGAGGAAATGGCCTTACGATGAGATGGCAGATTCAGATTAAATATTAGAATTTTTTTTATTGTTAAACTGTTGCACTACTGGGGCTCTTTATCTCAATAAATAAAGCTATACAGCAGCAATTGCAATTTTCCAAGGATAAAAAATTGCTCTTGAATTGGGAGTGATAACAATTCTATCATATAAATATAAATACTAATAATTAAGATAGTGTGGGGAGTATTTTCTAACAGAAAGTATCCCAGGTTAATGCTGCTCTAAAACTCATTATTTGAATTAATGAACTAATGCCCCAGGATAGAGCTGGGCACTCTTACTTCTGCTGCTGTCAAAGTGAACATAGTGAATATTAAAGTGCAGTTTGGGAGATATTAATTCCTAGTAGCTAATATTTCTGCCTTATGGAGTAATCAATAAATGTAGATACACCTATTAATTTCTTAATTTTTCTAGGCCTACCTCCCCTCATCCACACCATTTTCACCTACAGTATTCCTTTGTATAAAATAATTTCTATTAAAACCAGCCCATGCAATTGCTTCTTGTATGATATATACATCTGGAGACACATA
This sequence comes from Cettia cetti, assembly GCA_013401135.1. Lineage (NCBI taxonomy): Eukaryota > Metazoa > Chordata > Aves > Passeriformes > Sylviidae > Cettia > Cettia cetti. The sequence goes on from VZUI01033118.1 coordinate 12,573, forward strand.
TATTTTCTATAATTGGGAGACTGTAAAAAGGTAAATTTTTTTTCTTTCATAGAGTTTACTTAGTCTTGTTTTAAGGTTTGTATGCAGATACAGCAGTGTGGCAAGCCAACTACATTGTAGGCACATTTTTTTACATATTCTGTGTGAATGTCCTCAAAACAATAGATCTTTTTAACAGTGGGAAAAAAAAAAAAAAAAAAAAAAAAAAAAAGAATTCCAGGGACTCAGCTGGTGCGCAAAGGCCTTTTATTCCTGCAGTCAGCTCTTGCTGCCATGTGTGCTGCTGGACATTTGGAGTGACCCAGCAGGACTTGCTGTGTTGGTGACTGATGGAGACAACATGTCTGCACTCCACTGGCACCATTCCATATGGCTGTAAAACAGAATTTCAGCTAAGTGATAAGCAGGAGTTCACTACTTGGTGGGCCTATTCTGACATGCTCCTTAATAGTTCAAGAATTCTTCTGAAATTATATTTTGAAGCAAAGGACCATTATGAAGTAATATATAAACATCGAAGTTCAAAGTCATGTGTGCAGGTCCTTTTGAGCATCGTTTCCTGATAACATACCAATTAGATACAGACTATTCCTTGTGCTCTGTTACTGTATATTGAGTAGTTCAGTAATGCTTGACTAACTTTTGCCTAAAGTTTTCTGTCAGATGTAGTTTCTCATAATTAATTTCTTTAGAAAATATATGTATAACTCAGTTACAAACATATTCATTGTCTTAAGAGTTCCAGACCATTTCCTGACCAAGTCATATTTTGCCAAAAGCTTCTCTCCAGCAGTCTCTTGAGTCTGTGGTTGTGAAACCAATGTTAAAGCTGCTGTCCACAACTGTCTCAACTCTGCATTTTCTTTTGCTGGAGGATGGAGCTACAGGTCCTGTGATGTGTCTTTTGAGCTCCTATTTTAAAATCTGTTCATTATGTACAAAGATTTGGGGTTTTGAAATAATATTGAGGCAATAGCATATTACTGCATCTAAGAATTGGACTCCTCTGGTTTATCAGTATCAAATTCTTTTGGTTTTCAGTATACATTCATTTTTTTGAATGTGTTTGTGACTGTGAAGGTTTGCATTCTCTGGTTTCAGGTTTATCACAATTTATTGAAGACTTGTTGGTTTTATATTAATATAGAAAACGATGAATGTGTTCCTCAATGGTTACAAATCTTCACAGTTTTTCTACTGTGATTTAGGCTTTCAACAACACTGGTAGCTTTGCTGGTTTAGCAGCCTAAGACATGCATAAAACATACTCATTTTTCAAACTCTCTACATCTTTGAATTTAACACTAGTAATAATAACTTAAATTGATTCTCTGGCTTCTAAATATACAGCCAGTGAACTGTACTGGTTAACAAGTAGATACCTCAGATGAATATGCCACAAAGGTTTACTTATAAGTCCTTTAAAATATAATGCTCTTGTTATAAAGAAATTCTCTTTAGAAATAGTTCTATATTGACAATCATATATGTTCATTATAAGTATCAGCTGAGTAACGTAGTGAAGACTGCAAGATTTTAAAAGCCTGTGGATCAGGAAAAAGAAAGGATGAACTAAATTTTAAAAGTTACTGCAAGTTCAGGTGCTTTGTGGTAGCGTGAAATGTGCTGTCTGACAATTTGTAAACATGGGACTAACTGGGATATTTTATTCGTTTTAGGTCATTGGCCTAATGTATTTGTTTCAGTGGGTGGTTACAATAAGAAGTTCCATCAATATTTTTTATTTCAACTGAGGAACTGTGACTGCAGGGCAATCATAATACGCAGTCATATTCTGCAAGCTCATCAGATCCGCTTAGAAGGTTTCTCTTTCATACATATTAAGAAACTAGTTCTTTACATCTAGATTTTATTTTTCTTTCTATGCCATGCCTCCTTTTTTTGCTGGACTTGTGTGCTTGAAGAATTTTCTTCCTTCAAAAGCATCTCTTCCTTGCTCACCACTGAGATCATTTGCAGACTAGTTATGGATTAGAGTCCCTAATAAAAAGACTCCCGAGGCTATTCCTCATCTCAGCTCCTTTGTTTCCTTTCCTTGCCTGCATCATGCTGCCCAAACCTGTCCTCACAAACCTGCCCTCACATCTTCTCCCATCCTAGAAGCTGGCCACTTCTTCTGGCACCTTTCTATCATGAGACAGTGGAACTCGGGATCCTGCATGGGGAAGCAAAGCAGTAAGCAGGACTTTAGGGTAGACCACCAAAAAGTGTTTGTGCCCCTTCATGCAATGGACCTGTAGCAGCCAAGCATTAGGGGGTGTTGGGTTGTGCAGTCAGAAGGTTCTTTCCTTTTGATCATAAGGATAGGGAGCAGAAGATGCCAAGATTCAGGAATTTGGATTATGATATGTTTTCTGCCTGCATCTGAAGGGCACAAGGAAAGGTTCTGGTAAGCTAGTAGGTTGCAAACTGAATGAATTATTCAGGCACTATTTTAGGTGTAGCCCATAAACCATAGGTAGGCTACCCCACCCTTAATCTTAAAATATTGTAGCAGAAAAAATTAAATGAACCAAAATGTCACAAAAAACCCCAAGAGTTTTAATGTTATAAAATGTCCTTCAGAATTTCCTCTCTGTGGGAAATATCTACACATTCCTTGAGCAGATTCAGGATGAAGTTTATATCATTTATTATAAAATTTCTGGTGGACTTCCTTTCTCTGTGATGGAGACCCTAGTTCTTGATACTGTCTTGCAATAGAATCAGCAGCCTGGAGGTTGACAGGAAAACCTTTGCTGACAGGATTTTGTTCTCTTGATCTAAAATTAAATTCTTGATGACAGCTAACAGCAAAGGCTCATCTGGTTTTCTTTGTGTGTTTTAGTGCACGGAGGAGCGAGTCAGATCACTTCTTTCCCCCTCTCCCACAGGTGACATTTAGAAACATCATAGCAAGACTTCACAACAGTGAGTGTAAAAGTACACAATACTCCTTATTTCAGAGGGGAGAAGGCAATATTTTCTTTCCTCTTTTAGCAGCAGTAGTGGTGCAGTGTGTCTCCCAAGGCCTTTGCTGTACCTGATTTAGGGGAACTTCTCCTGTTACATAAATAATCCCTTCCATAGATGAAGCAGAGATATTTCCCCCTCAAAATATACACTGTTTTAAAAGGAAAGAAAACCTTCCTTCTCAGAGTTTGGTTCTCTTACACTACCACAGGAGAGTTCAACTTCCTTTTTTTTTTTTTTTTTTTTTTTTT
>VZUI01033119.1:0-38020 GCA_013401135.1 Cettia cetti
CCGCCCGCCTCCGGGTCCTACAGCCCGCCCCCGGCACAGCCCCCGCCCCCGGCTCCTACCGCTCCCCCCGGCTCCTACCGCCCGCCCCCGGCACAGCGCCTGCCCGCCCCTCGCTGCCCGCCCCGCACACTCCCCCGCCCAACCAGGTCTCAAGGCCCGCCCGGGTCCCATTGCCGTACGGCCCGGTCATTGCTGCAGCCACCGCACGTGCCCGGGGCTCCCTCGGATGGGCGACCCCGATAAGAAGAGAGCAGCGGCCACAGCCGCACCGGGCGGGGGGGTTCATCCGAGCCCCCTAACCCCGACCCCAAGGCTCAGACGGTGGGAGAGAGGCAGGCACGGCACACCGCGGACAAAAACAGATCCTTTAATGGTTTTTGGTTCTCTGTGAAGCACAAACAGGGTGGTTATTCATGTAAAAACAAACGGGGCCAAGGCTATGTACAAGCTGTGGAGTTCCACCGCGCTGGTCTGAAGGGGGGAGGAGGCTCCCACCGAGCACCGGCAGCGTGGCCCGTCCATCACGGCCCAGTGAGGTGGGGAAGGGCGAGAATGAGCGCGGAGGGACAGCAAGGGGCTCTCCCGGAGGTGCGGCCTGACCCGCCCGGGAACAGCCCACGGGGACAAGGACATGCAGAGGTGGGCGGCGATGGGCCACGCTGGGGCAGGGCCAGGGAATAATAAAGCGGCTGTCGAGGGTACCCACACCCCTGCACGCACCCAGCGTCACTCCCTCCTGCAAACCTGCTCCCTGAAAATCCTGCGAGTCCTGGCAAGGTAGGGACCCGCAGGAGCAATGAAGTAACCCAGTGCAGGGCAGCGTGCCATGCATAAAGGTCCTTGTCCAGAGAGTGGGAGGGAAGCAGTGGCTTGGGAAGCTTTGAGGAGCTGGAGACAGGCAGAGGCGTGTGCAGCTCTCCTGTCCCCTTCCACCAGTGCCACAGAGCTGTGCCTGCTGTGGCAGCCGTGCTTTCCGAGCGGCGTCTGCACACAGGGAGTCAGCACACATGCGACATGCGAGTATTCCCCAAACGAGCTTTCCTGAAGTAATTAAAAAACCCCACAGCCCTGGCCTTGTGGGTACCCAGAGTAATGGTAGCATCATGGAACAAGTCAGTGAGAGCAGGAGGGAGCAGCCAGGGCCCTAGCACAGAAACAGGAGCTGAGGTGCAGCAGGGTTCGGTCGGGTACCACCAGGCCACAGTATCAAACGTTAATTCCTCATCAAAGGAGGCTGGGGGACATTGATTTTGGGAGACACTGATTCCATGAAGCAAAGCTGAACAGTCAGGCAGTGGTACTCAACAGTCAAGACAGTGGCACTCACTGCTCAGCTAGGTCACCCCTCACCTGGCCCCTGGAGGCCCTCAGGGAGGAGACGGGGATCAGCCCTAAGCCTCAGCCTCCCCTTCCACCACCCCCAGACCTGTTGGAAGAGCAAGGCCTGGGGGCAGAGGGTCCCCAGGGGAAGAGGGCAGCTTTGTGTTGGAGGGACATACTCTGTACTTTACAGGAGGGGGAGGGTTGAAATGGTCCAAAATGCCCCGCTGCAGAGCTGGGGTCATGTTAACTGCTACAGATACTATTGCTAGCCCATGAGCTGAGTGCTTGCAAGTCAGTGGTCCAGGGCAGAGTCACTCCTGCAGAGCCCTGGGCCTGCTCATGCCATCAGGGAATGAGCAGACCCTAGGCTCGAGCACAGCTCTAAGTGTGTGGCATTCCCTCCAGGCCACAGCTCTGCCAGGGATTGCATCTGGTCATTTCATTTCCCTGTTTGGGGTGGCTACTCACAGTGCCCAAACAGCAGAAAAAGGCAGCATCAAAAGCAAAGCCCCATGGCAAAACCCAGGGCAGAGCCAGTGACCAAACACAGGGACTGGCACCTGACCTCTCACCGCTGGCCCCACAGACGCTGCCAAACCGTCTGGTGAGTGCCCTTTCCAAATAACTCAGGAGAAATTCGAAGAGGAAGCTCCTGAGGCAGGAGGCTCCTCACACCAGAGCTCCAGCATCATCAGGAGCCTTGGGCTCTCCTGCTTTCTCTTTCCTACGTCCAGGTCCTCCCTCCAGGACGCACATGTGGTGAGCAAAGAACTGGGACACCTGACACCCAGCAGGCATCCACAGAGCCTCCTCCAGAAGGCAGAGCAAGTGCGGTCAGAACTACGTGGTTAGCACGAGGAGTTCTTCCATCCTGCGTCACCTCAGCTCTTCTATCCAAGTACATTTAAAAAACAACGGAGTGATAGAGTTGTTTAAAATCAAATTTGTCTGTGTTTTTCCTGCGGTAGCGGGTGGTCTTGTCTGCTCCTGCCACCAGGACAAGAATAAGAGGCCACAGCCCAGGGCTACTGGTTTTCCTCCCGCATCTGTTCCATGATGTTGATGAGGCTTTCCAGCCCGAACATGTAGCCCATGTCGGGTCCGTCGTGCACGGTGGGGTCGTCGCGGAAGCCTTTGAAGGTGCTGTGTGCAAAGTCAATCATGCGCACGTCCACCTTGGGCTGGCCCGAGGAGCCGGGCTCCGAGCTGCCGCCGTCCTGGAGGCTCTCCGGGCCCGAGCCGTCCGCCCGCTTCAGGCGCGCCTCGGGCCGGCGCTCCACAAAGGTCCCCGCCCGGCTGTCCTTGCCGTCGTAGATGATGAGCAGGGAGCTGGAGTAGAAGCGGTAGGAGGCCTGTCTCTCCAACACCGCCTTCAGGCTGCGCAGCTTGGCCAGGACAGGCTCAAAGAGGTCCTTGCGCAGCTCGATGCCGTTGTGCAGATACTGGTAGAGGGCGTTGCGGAAGCCTTCGATGGAAAGGCCACGCCCGTAGTATTTATTCCTGCATAAGTAATGCCCCGTGTCCAGCTGATAGACCTGCAACACCAAAGGAAATGCACATCAAGTGGGAGCAACAGGCTAAGGCCACGCAGAGAGCCCTGAGCTGTCCTGCACTGACAGAGCAGGGGGAGCTCATCCTATCCCTGACTGAGTGGGAGCAGGATACAGCTCTGCCCGTTCCCTGAATCCCAAAGCAGCTCTCAGGTGCAGCCCAGGGGCACACTCAGGGTGCCTGAACACCAGGCCTCCTCCAGGACACCCAAATGGTGCTCACCAGTCCCATGACACAACTGAGCCCAAGAGTTAAAAAGCCAGGTCCTACAGCAACCCAGACAATCCTCTGGCAGCAGGAGCTGCTGACACCTATTGCCATTACATGGCAAGTAATTAACGAGAGGCCTCCTTACTTCAGAGTCTGTGGGCAGAGATCTGGGTTAAAGGTCTGGTTCCTTCGGCAGGTAGGGAAAGGAGTGATTACTGCACAGCAGCAAACCCTTGGGCACAGGGCCCAGGCACAGCAGAGCAACTTTTCAACAATCACTGCAGTATAGAAGGAAATGTCAGACACCTCCATCCACAGGCACCGTGATTCTGGCTGAACACTAAGCCACAAAAATAATTTTATTAGAAAATCCCCTAATTATCCGTGAACAAAAGACCTCTGGACAAAGCAGGCCACCTCAGGAGAAGCAGGTTCCTTTGTTTTAGGCTTAGAAATGAAGACAAAAACAGCATCAACACTGGTGTACCTACCTGCAGCAGGAGGTTCAAATTCAGTGCTCAGCAGGAAGCACTAACTGGGAGCCTTAATAGAGTTGTGAAAAGGAAGGTGCAGCATCTGCAGCCTGGGGGATCCCTACCTGCATCCCACACACACGCACACCCAAGGTGGCAGAAGTGCTCTGTTCACACTTCTTCATCTGCCGAGCAGCTTTCTCCTCAGAGGCATCATCTCCGTGCTGTCTGGTCCCCATCTTCAGATCAAGCACACAGGGAAGCTTGAAGTGATGCACCACATTCTCCAGCAACAGGAACTCTGGGATGTGTGTCAAGGAGAGCTCACTCACCAGAGACACCCCAGGGCCACCACAGACAGGGACTTGGGCCAGCAGGAGATAGGGCTGGGCAACAAACAAATAGGAACCAGGGAACAGACAAGACAAACGGCTTGGTGAGTTGAAGAAAAGGAAAAAACCCAAACAGTGGACAAAAGATTTGACAGCTGGGAGAAGGAAACATCCTAGAAAGTGGAATGGCCAACAGCAGGAAGGTCACATGCAGTTGTACTGGAAATTCAGAGGGGAAACTGAAAAGCAAAACAGTGGTGACAGGAAGGACATAGTATGGCAGTAGGAATTGCTGATCCATTAAGAGAGAGTTTAAAGTCTAATCAAATTAGCCATTTGACCATATGGATAAACAATACAAACCCCACGGACCGAGAACTCGAGGGTCAAATAATAGCAGGGCTGGCCTGTCCAGAACAGCAGCACTGCCCAACACACAGGGGGGGACTGGGGAGGTGACAAAGCCAGGAAACAGAACAGTAACAGGAGCTCTCTGTCACCAGCACACAATGGGCAACCTCCTACACTGGGGCACAGCACTGAGAACACACCCCAGGCACTCTGTACAGCAACTTGTTCTAAAAGGGGAAAAAAAACCACCCCAAAAGTTTGCCCTAAGGAGTCCCACAGGGCACAAATGAACACTGAAGTGTAAACATTACATTGAGATGTAAACACTGAAATGGCAATCAGAGCACAGCTGGATTAAACGAGCAAGAGAGAAACTGTGTTTGATTTAGAAAGAGGAACTTCATAAAAATAAGGAAGTATGCTTAAAAGGGAGAGGGCAGCCAAAGAGAACAACTTCTCTGCAAGTGATGCAAGCTATTTAAAAATAAAATCTGGAGTCTCCAAGCACACACTTGGGAACCGGAGAAGGAAGCCCACGCAGTTAAAATGATGAATATACCTATTAAAAGTAAGTTTGTTTCTATGTGAGGAAAACAGAATCCAGCTGAAACAAAATAACCCACAAGCTGACAAGTTCAGCAAAAGCAGGAGTCATTTGTGAAGGCACAGAAAACAAACCTCTTCACCCGTACCAAAACATCCGTCAGACTGCCTGGAGGTGGAACAAGATCTTTCTCCTTCCAATCCAAACCATTCTGTGATTCATTAGTGTCACAGCACTGGAAGCAGGAAGGAACAGCGAACAGGAACACGCAGCTCAGCTGTGGCTGAGGACAGAAATGCCAAGGGAAACACAGGCCTGGCTGCCTCAGGCACGAAGGGGTAAGGCCAGGGCAGCAGCAGCAGCACACAGCCAGCCGTGCCTCCCAAAGGATACTGTAGAGCTTCCGCTCCTTGGACTCGGAGCGCATGCGGCTCAGCTGCTGCTTGTGGCAGCGCAGGCTCCAGGGGTTGTAGCTGATCTTCTCTGAGCTCAGGCCACTGTTCCCATCCAACATCTGAAATGGAACATCTGAGTGGATGTGCACGTCCACCCTGGGACTCTTGGCTTCCTGGATGCTGCTGGTGTAAAGACAGAACAAACATGGCTGTTAGAATCCATCAGTTCTTCACACCTATGCTGTCACATCCTTCCCTGGCAAACAACCATCTCCTGTTCTCCTCCTGCTGTACACAATGTAAATCTCCTTAAAAGAAATCCTCACCAATACCCTGGGCTGTGGACCCACGCTCCAGGATCTGGTCTATTTAATGTCTCTGCCAATAGAGCAAACAGGAACACTTGTTCCTCTGGAAGGTCTGGCTGGGGTGAGGAGGCAGAGGACCCATATTCAAAATACCCTGGGAAGAAACCCCTGGGTTAATAACGAGGTGGACTGAAGAGTGTTCCAATCTGCTCTGTACACTTTGGTTCCACATCTGATACACCACCAACAGTTATCCTGTGTCAGAAGCATTTCATGAGGATGAACTGGTCCTGAACCCAGCAAAACTGACACAGTCTGCAATGCCAGAATGTGCTGGGCTAGCAAGTGCACAACAGCCTGGCCACCTTAAAGAACTCCAAAACATCCTCAATGAAAGAAGTAACGAAGGGAGCTCTCCTGATATTCACACTGTCACTGGGCTCTCCAAGCTTTACCTTTCACTGCTGTCACTGGCCAGGCCAGGCTTCTCCTCCTTGTGCTCAGTGCCGCTGCTTGATCTGTGAAGGCTCCGGCGCGAGTGCTTGCGCCGAGGCTGGTCCCTCTCTGGGAGATCATCCTGCTCCAGAGCCTCGTTCTCCACATAGGGATAGGCCACCAGGTTGATGTAGCCATCACTGTCTCCCTCAAAACAGACAGATACCACACCTGCCACAGAGAAGTAACACGTCAATTCTCCTGGAGGAGGGAATACGCAACCACCAACCAAATGTTCTGCAGGAGAGGGGAAAATGTAGCTCACAGAGAAGCAAAGTGAAGCCAGAGCAATGGAAGAGGGGGAAGCTCTGCCACCACAGGAAATAAGGACAAAAGTGCAGCTGGTAGGCTGAGGGTGTGATTTATTTCCTTCCTTCAGTCTTGCAGCAAATGTCGTCAAACTGGAGAGAGTCAAGTACAGTCTGCCAAGATGCTGAGGGGAGCAAAGCATGTAAAATAATATCTGGTTTGTTTGGATAAGTACCTGTGTCCTGCACAAGCGTTCCTGCTGCTGACAGGGACATCATTGGCCAAGCAGGACTGTGCCTTCTCTGCTAAAGGAGCTTTCCAGCATAACAGCAATGAAGTACAGAGCCCTAAGGCTGAGGTGACACCTGCCATTTTTATCACAAGTCAGCCAGTCTCCCAAAAAAGGCACCTGCAAGGGCCCAGGGCTTACTAGCAATAAAAGCAGGGGGCCCTGGAAGCATAACTACCTCTGCCAAGTGCAGGCAAGCAGGACCAGTTTTACCTTCTGAAGGCTCCTGGAGAGCAGTAATCTAAGGGAAGTTACAGCTCTTCCCCAGCACAGATTCAATGTACCTGGCCAGCCACAGAGCAGGACCGCTGACACTTCCAGTTAGAGCTGACATCTTCATTTCTGGGACTGCCCCAGCCCTGATAATGAGGCCATCAGCCTATCTCCTGATGTGCAATGACAAAATGTTTCATTAGCTTGTCACTAGTATTGACTAGCTGCCAGGAGTCTCAAATGACAGATGCACTGAATCAAATGATTCATCACAAACGTGAGAAAAGCCTGCCCTGCTCAGCTGATGCTCATCCTGCTCCTGTCCTTCCTTTTCCCTTATCTGCAGGGGACAATGTTAACAAGGTTCAGGTGGCTCAAACACAACTCCAGAGCAGATCAGGACTCCAGAATGTCACTACATAAATGTTATTCCAAGTGCTGCCTGGATGTGCTCAAGATATCTCTGTGAAGTCCTACAGTAACATCCAAGTGCTCAGACAGAAAATATACCCAGTGTTCCTCTCCCCCAGATCAGTAGGAAAGATTTCTAGGACCATCAGGAAACTGCACAGGAAGAAATCTCACTGGGATGGATGTGCACATTCCCATGCCATTGGGTACCAGGAATTACCTGACCTCAAGAAGACAAGAGACCATCCAGACCTATCAGCTTCATCAGTTTTAAATATACCACCCCAGGAAAAACATCACATGGGCTCTAGGAACTACACAGGCTTCAGTGGGATTTCTGATGGGACACTAGAGCACTGTGTAGCCCCAGAGCAGCTGGAGGGTAAGAGAGGACCCATCTGTTGCAGACTGCAGCCCTCACTCACCACCACCTGTGTGCAGCCACCAGGAGGGAAGCTGACACTGCTTGCAGACAGTCAGGCTGCAGCCAGATGCAAAGGCAAGATCCTGAACAGATGGTGGTCCCAGCTGTCCATAAAGCAGCACCTTCCCAAAGGCACATGGGGACAAAGCAGCAGGGGGAACAGGAACACTGAGCCCCCAGAAGGCTACCTGACCACAGCACCATCCTGAACACAAACACACAGGGCTGCAAGCCTATCGAGCTTCTCAAAGACACAGCTGAGCTGCCAGCCTCCTCCAATGACACAGGCACTGGAAAATTCCACTCCTCCAAAGCAGCTGGGACAAGGCTGCACCTCAGCACTGGGAAAGCCATACTTCCTGCTTCAGCAGCTTGCTGCTACGGGTTCATAAAAGAGATGGGATGAGGAAGCAATAAATTATGGAACTGGAATGTGCAAATGCTCAGTATATGATCTGGCTTCATTAGCTAAAGGTCAAGGCTGTAATTGACAATAATTTGGTAATAAAACTGCTTTGGTTACACATCCATAACCTTAAACTTTGGACTACAATTGTCACACTGCATATTCTGTCTAGAAAGAGGAGCATGTTCAAATCAGAATGCCTACAAAAAAAAAAAAACAAAAAAAACCAAAAAAACACCTTTCTCCTTTCCAAGTGCTGCTATCAAAATGCCAGCCCACAAAAGCAAGTTTAAAAAAAGCAGAAATTACACCAAAGGACAGCAAGACAGCAGCAGCTTCAGGAAAATGAAAGTGCAGGTTCTTGAAGGCTGTAACTGCATTCTGGAATGCCAAGTGACCTCACCTTTGTACTCAGGTGTGAACTCCTTCATTTCTGGGGGCAGGGACTCATAGAAGCGCTGCTCCCGGGTGATGAGGGGCTTGCAGACAGTGTGGTCGTCGTAGCGCATCATGCTGCTGTGCCCGCCCACCTGGTGAATGAAAGGCTCCAGCAGGACCCCCCTGTCTGTGCTTTGAGGGGCATTCTTGCCATACTTGCCCACTTCCATGGTTTGACAAACACACATTGCGTTGGGCAGCCCTTGCACTCCTGGAGCATGGGGAGAGCCGCATGGGCTGGGAGGAGCAGCTCAGCAGCAGTCAGGCAGCCACAGGGGGGAAATCCTGGCAATTTGCTTCCTCGAAGTGATCTGAAAAAGCAAAAGAGATTGCTGTTAGTAAAGGAGCACTTACACTCATCCCTTGTTCGCTTGGAGAAGTTTATGGTATGTATTTATATCCATATCCTTTTCTGTTTTCTCTTTAGATCCTGCTTGTTCCAGCACGCTCCTCACCACCTCTTTAATCCTACAGGTAAACACACACTAATTCAGAGGCAGTCCCATCCAGAGCTCCTCCAATAGGATTGACAGCAGACAGAGAAAGGAGGACATATGGCTATTTTGAACCTCCCATCTTTAGAAAGTATTATTTCCTTCCCTGCTCATTTTATTAGTAAGGCAAGGGAGCAGACTTGAGCTATAGCCCACACCTACTTATCAGTAATGGTGACTGACACAGGCAGTACAAACATTTCCAGAATCTGAATTCCCCTCCTCATGCCTCTGCATTTTTAACATCTAAATGACTAAATAATTCCTGTTCACCTGCTACTGTCACACTGTTTCCTCCTTTAGTGCTCACTTCACTTCAGACACTGACATGAAAGATGAAGAGTAAGACACTCATTCTGTCACTGGGTGCGTGCTGGAACTGAATGGAATCTGGTCAGGTTCTCTCCTTTATTACTCTCAGCCTTTCAGGACAAATTTCTAATGCTTTCACAGCACCTATATGCACAACAAGACCCTAATCTCTAGAAGTAAGCAAGATATACCACTAAATCCAAATGAGATTACAAGTGCTTTAGAGAAGCAGATGCTCTTTTAATGTTTGCAGAGTGCCCAGTACAGCCACAGAATGACTGAAAAGTAAAGCTGCCCAAATTCTCTCCAGATGACTTGCTCTTTCCAGCTTAGATCACAGCTGTCCTTGAGGCTGCTGGGGAAAATGTCACAGGATTTCCTCACAACGGTGAGTTATCCAAATGTTGGTACAAGAACCAAGTGGCGAGCACAGTTTCTGAATGCACTGAGTTTCTAGTTTCTTTGCACAGTGAGAGCCAACGGCAGTAATTTAAGAACTGAGGGATCCTGGAGGCCTGAACAAGGGCCATGGCCCAGGCTGTTCCTCATCCAGCCACGGGATGTCTCTGCAGCTACACAACACAGGCCGGGGGAATTGTGGATCAACGCAAGTTCATCTCCCCTGCTCCCATTCAGCCATGTCAGAGATGAAACTCAAGAGATTCAAAAGGAGGGGTGATACTCCCTAACATGTTTAACCCAACCTAACCCAAATTCCCCACAACAGGAGAGTGCTTCTCTCTCGTCTGCTCGTTCCTGCTCACTTCCTCTGAAGTTTTTGGGATAGTCTGACTGTACACATGCACGTACATTTGAGTTGAATCATCTCACTGATCCCATGGAAAACATTTCCTTTTGTGGTTACGTGACCACACTGCCACATTCAGTGCGAGGGGAATAATGGGAATATTTAGCTGGCTTTTAAGGCAGAGGCCAGGAAATGGGAGGAAAAAAACATACAACACAGATGGTCCCTCTCTGTAGCAATTCATATCAAAGTCTGTTCAAGGCATCCCTCAAAGTCTGTCTCCCAAACTCACTCAGAGCCAAAGCTGTATCACAAACAAAAACATGCTGGGGATTTCTCTCCTCCCTCTTATTTGCTTTATCAACAAGATGAAATTTCAGCAGCAGACACTCAGATGTTTTAGTTGGGTTTAACACAGTTAATATCCAAGAACAAGCGAGGTAAGAGGTCAGCACTTCACAGATTTCAGACAAATGTTCCACAGACTAAAGTCTCCCCTTCCTGATGCAGCTCTGTCTTGGATTCAATTTCTTTTATTTTGCCAATGACTAAAGCAGAGCGTTCAACTATTCCAAACAATACAGAGGACAAACTTAACTTCACACCCACCTGTAGTTTAAACTTTATAGGACAAGAGAAATACAAGATTTATCCGTGTGACACTCAGGAGACATGCACATGATTCTCAGGACTGCAGTCATCCAAGGGCTGCTGGGAAATCCCGTGGCCACCCAGCGATCTGGGCTCACTGCCAAGTACCCCAGCACCCCCAAGAAACCCCAACATGACAAACTGCGGGTGCACAGGCTCCCTGGGAGGAAGTGACAAACCAAAACACTCTGAGGCAATGGCACAAGAGAAGGAACTGGGCATCAGGTGGGGACAGAGTCCAAAGCCAGATACAGCTGCTCCACACAGGCATCCACACACTCCAGAGCCACAGTGATACAGGCAGTATTCTCCCATGTTCAAGTGAATGTGAGAAAAAAATATTTTGTGGCAAGCAGCATTTTAGAGGCAACATTTGTAAAGAGGAAAATTTCCATAGGACTTGAGATACAGAGACTTTATAGCTCAGATACAGCTTAGTGTTTTTCATCAAACTAACTCAAAGTAAAGGGTTATTACTAAACATGGACACCACCCACAAACAAAGACAGAAGAATCCCAGCAGTTTCAAACGAATATAAAGCAGAAAACTATTTGAAGTCCTAAATATTACTCATTCTTTCTCTGTTAGGCATGAGTTCAACTATTTTAGCTGGCTTATAAAATTCCAAGTCCTTCCAATTAAACTGCAAAACACAGTGCACAGTCCAAGAAGCAGCTTGAGGGAGACCAGTTCATTTTAGCAGATCCTTTGGTATCCTCCACTACCACCACTGCAGCCCCAGCAGCAGTGAAACACCTGGGCCAGTTTAGCACCCCCTTCCAACAGAATGGCCTCTCCTTAACAAGACAAAGTGCCCACTGAGCTGGATTTGGGAAATGTGGGGGGTGGGGTTCAGGAGCAGAGTCATCTGTGACTACACAGACATACTACACTCCATATTTCATTAACCACCCCAGTAACAGACTCGTGCACTGGAACAAAATTTGCTCTACAATACTGAAGTCTAGACATCTCTTTGTCAGTGTATCTGCTCCAAGTCTGATCTGCATACCTCACTTGCTGGCAGTAAGACGTTTTTTCTTGTATTAACACATATTTCCAAACAAAATTCAGTAAGACATCCAAGAAAACTCTTCTCTTCCTAACTCATTAAGTGGAGTAAACCCTGTCCCTAAAACCAAACATCACCCTCCAGGCAGGGAATATATCCCTTCATAGAACCAGTGCTGAGTTCTTGAAGACCCAGCCAGAGACCTCTTAAACATTACTGAACCCTGGCTGAAGACTACAGGTGTCTTACCAGACTCAAGGAGATGCTCCTGCCAGTACACAGTGCCAGAGAACAAGAACAGCAATGTTTCCTCTGTGGGTGTAACTCAAAGGAGACAGAAAAATCGGCCTTGGAGGTCACCAGACAGTGAGAGGTGAGGGCAGAGAGCTGCAGTGCTGTGGGAGTGAGAATCACTGCTGATGCTGATGTCCCTACTCTCTATTAGCCACCCTGGACAGGAACACTGGCAACGCTTCACGACTCACTGGTAAAGCTACTTCCCTAAATAAAAGGAGAACAAATGCTTTAAATGGTGATGTATCACAGCAAGAACACTGACTGCCCTCACCCAGCAGCTTGCACATCGTGTTTCCAGCATGGCCTCTCCTCCAGCTCCAGCCCCCAGGCCCTGCTGTGCTGAGGGCTCAGGCAGATGGCCACTGATGACTCTGGAGATGAGCCACAGGCAAGGGATACACACAGACCTACCTGCCACGATGAACAACAAGCTGGACTTTCCTTGAACAACCCCAGAGCACTCAGGAGCAAAGCACAAAAATAGAAAATACAAGTATAGCAAACAAAAGGACTACAGCATTTGGTCAATTGGTTCCTGGTGAGCTAGACTCATTAGCAAAGAAAAGCAGAAGCATCTGTGCTGAAAAGCAGGGTTGTTTCTAGTCATGCTGGATTGGATGAGGTATGAGAAGAAAACCCAGTCTAAGAAAGTTTTTTAAAAAAAGTGTTTCCTACTGTGCTAATGAGATCAACTTCCCAGCACAAAAACTGATCCCCACAGGTTAGAGCCATGTCTGTCTAGTCAGCAGTAAATGGAGATGAGCCCTGGGACCCGGGCAGAGAACACAAGTCTCCAGGAGCCTGCAGCAACACTTAGGATGTAACCAGAAACATTTGGCCTTAATGATACCCAGGAAGCTACAAACTTTCCTAGCTTGCTTAAGCACATAGCATTGAATCCTGAGCCATCCCATGCATCTTGTCCAACACTTGAACTGCTACCAAATACTTCTTTTTGGCCAGGCTGCTCTCACCATGACAAGTGTGGCTTGTCAGATTGAGGCCAGGAAGTAGAATACAATCTATATACATCTATATACATGCATCCAAAGTGGAACAGAAGTCTTAGGAAAAGCTGCTTAAGAATGTCAGCTGAGGAGGCAAATGGCAACAGGGAGATTTGGGGAGGAACTGCAGCAAACAAGGGCTTGCAGAGGTCAATAGGAACTACCAGGCATGCTCCACCCTATGCCATGAGCTGAGCTTCCTTCACCAATCCTCCTCCTTCCTCATCAACAGGGCACATGCACCAACTGTAAGTGTTCACAAGGAAGAGCCTGATCTACTTAAGACAGAGCTTGTCCGAACCTAGAGAAAGGGAAATAAAATTAAGCTTACAGTACAAGTCCTTAGACATACCCTATGTCTCTGGCTCCTAAAAATCTGAAGGAAGACTGTGCTGGTTTTAGTTGGGAAACCTAATTTTCTTCCTTATAACTTGAATGGGGCTGTGGTTTGGATTTGTGCTGAAAACAACGTTGATAACAGAGATGTTTTTGTTATTGGTGAGTAGGGCTAACTGAATCAAGGCTTTTTCTGCTTTTGACACTGCTCCATCAGTGAGGAGACTGTGGATACACAAGAAGCTGGGAGGCAACACCTCAACTGGCTCCAGGGATATCCCAGACCATATGGTGTCAAGCTTAGCATACAGAGCTGGGGAAAGAAAAAGGAAGGGGGGATGTTTGGAGTGATGGTGTTTGTCTTTCCAAGTCACTGTTACTGTGATGTTTTCCTGGGGATGGCTGGACTCTTGCCTACCCATGGGAGGTGGGGTATGAGTTCCTCATTTTACTTTGCTTGTGCATGCAGTTTTTACTTCACCTGTTAAACTGTCTTTATCCCAACCCACAAGTTTTGTCACTTATACCCTTCTAATTCTCTCCCTCATCCCACCAGGAAGGGAGTGAGTGAGTGGCTGTGTGGGGCCAAGTTGCTAGCTGAGGTTAAACTGTGACAGACTATTTGTGCCATACTTCCATCACACTGACCACAAAGCTTCAGCACTTCTGCCAGCAGCCTGCAAGACCAAGAATTTTCTCCTCTTCTTTTCCTAAGAAAGGAGCGGAAGCCAAGTCTTTTCAGCTCTCTCTGAAGAAAGAGAGGCTGAGCCATGTACTTTTAACTCTGGCTGGAATGCTGAAACCACTCACTAAAACCAGTACTTAGATCTGGGGTTAAACAAGGCTTTTTTTTTTCTTAGAGGCCAGATTAGCAAGAATTTCAAGGGCCCTTCTGCTGTCACCTACGCACAAAGCACGGCATGCTTTCCGGAGGGATGAGGGACTGGGAGTCCTCGTTAGGGATTCAGAGCCAGAACACAGACAATACCCATTTTCTCACCCTGGCATGCTACAGTGGTAGCCTCTCTCTCTGTTTTTCTCTCTCTTTTTTTTTTCTTTTAAGCCAACTCAGCACACAGCCATGAACAGGGAAAGTCTGTCACATTCAGCAACATATGGACAGGTACTCTGCAACATTTTGTGAACACCTGTCGTGCAGCTGTCCATAAGTGGGGGTAACCCAAGCTGGGGCTCAAATGGCCTCTTCCAGCTTGTATTCCTGTCTGGTCTGATGCTGGACAAGCTGGCACTACTGTGCTAAGATCATGCTGGGGAGCAGTGGAGGACTGCACATAAAAGGGATGATATGATTTAATTCCCTTGCTGCTCTTTTCTCCAGGCTTCCCCCTCCTCGCTGGAGAAATGCAGCACATTGGCAGGAGGGCACAGGCTGTCTGGGGACCTGCCAGTCCTTGTCACTGCTATCAGTGTCACTGCAAAGGCTGCAAGAAGGGCCAGCCCAGCCTGGTCATCACCACTCTTTCCTCTCCAGTAGGAGGGGATGATGAGCAAGAGGGAGCAGAGCTGCTGAATCCTCCTGCTGCACTTTGCCACAAATACACCCTGCCTTGGTAGAAAAGGGCACCTTCCTTCTCTGTTCCAAAGCACTGGCTGCAGTCCAAGCCTGAGGGTTTCCACAGCAGCAAGACCTGACAGAATATGTACAACAAAAGGTTGCTTTATCAGTACCAGCCCAGAAGATTTTTTTTTCCAAGCCTGTGCCTAAGAGAGCAGGGTCGTCCAATATCGGCTTTGCATTTTATGGGAGAGATGAGATTATGACACATGCTTTCTAGAGAAGGGCTTAGGGAAGATCAATGCTTGTGAGGCCTCATTGCTCAGCTTTCTGTGAGCTAATTTCTGGCTTCACATCATTTACAAAGAGGAAGAATTCTCCACAGGTTATTTTTAAATTATTCCAATGCAAAAGCTGCTGTTCAGCACAGCTTTCCAATCCACTGGTCAGAGACAGTTAGAAAGGAACATACTTTCAACAGTCAAAAGCCACAATGAATTAACCTACCCCACTAAGAAAAGACATTTTTTAAAATTTACATTAGTGCAGGGGCTCAAAAACTCATCAACAGACAGAAAATTGTCCTGGCATTCATAGCATGATGGGGAGAAAGGAAAAAGAGTCATGCCATTCCCATTGAAGAAGCCTGGCTCAAAACTAACTCAGAAAGAATTTGTAACTCAATACATGGACTGAATAAGCAGGAGGACAAATTTTACTTCCTGTCTCAAAAAATCTTATGTTTAAAATTTTCATCTAAAATAAAGTATACCTGCTCTTTAGTCCTGGACCTTGGCCTCTTCCCTGACAGTGAGGTTTAAATAAGGCAGCTACAACCCTAAGGAAGTCCTGCACAGGCATGCAGGTAATCACTCAAATGCCTCCCCAGCAGGAAGATGATGGAATGACTTTGCTGAGTTCATTCAGCATGAGGAGTCCATTCAGGAACTGCACCTTCATGTCAGCTGTGGGTGCCAAATTCTACAATCTCAACAGCATCAGAAGGCAGGAGGGTGAGCAGGTAAATTCAGCACAGTTGCTGAGAGCAAGAGAATGAGTCAGAGCTGGTGATGGCTGAGCTGAACCAGAGGACAAATGCATTGCACAGTGAGCACTGCTGGCAGGAAGAGGGAGGTGTGATTTTGTGGGAGAGCATGGGCAGATGGATGGCACAGGGAAGGGCTGCTCAGCACTGGGGAGCTGCCCACCAAACTGAGCAGGATCCACTGCAGTCAGGCAAGCAGGTCTCAGGTTTGTGATACAACAGGGGTGAAGAGAACAACTGCAACCTCCTAGAGTTCTCACCTCATCTTCTCCTGGCAAAAAATGCCACAGAAGACCTTGAAGGCATTATGCCAGAGCCAAGGAAAGCAATTTGGCCTAATTTCCTACAGAGTAACTGCTGGCCTCTGAGATGAAAGGTGTTGTCATCCACATGTGCACACACCTCTGGAGCCTGAGCTCCCACTCACACCTCCACAAAGACTGGACAAGGAGAAATGGTTGTGAACCTCAGCTTGTGTCCCTCAAACTCCTAATATAGACACCTGGAAAGCAGGTGGAAAGATGAGACAAGATCCTTCCAGCTTCTGTAGAGAGGAAACAAGAGGAAACCTCCAGCAAAAGCTCCAAAATGCCAGAAAAAGGAAGTACTTGTGCAGCAATAAGAGCAGCTTTTTCAGGCTTCAGTGGGTGGTTGACAGGAACTGAAAGGAACAATCAGTGTGCTGCACCTTACACCTGTCACACAGAGAAAGCAAAGCACAGGTGCCAAAGTGAGGATTCTGCAACTGGAAAAACAGTCAACTCCCCCAACTCAAGAGCAAGGGCACACACAGCTTCAGACCTTACGTGGGCAACCAAAAAAAGAGAAAGAAGATGTGTTTTCTGGCTCTTTGCCCTCCACAATCTTGTACAAAATAAGGGAAGAGAAACCATGAAAGAGAAAAAACCAAACGATAAAATCTATTTGAAGACAAAAGTCAAGAAAAACAATTTATTTTTTTTCTTTCAGAATGTGTAGAACCAGTGAATTAAGGAAGAAAACCCAGGTGAACACCTAGGCCTCCAGCTCTCTGATAGGGAAATGACAGTGAAAACATATCAGGAGTTTGGTCTGCACAAGAAAAAAAGTGCACATTGATACTTTATTCATCCACCACATTCTCCTTAGGCTGGCAAAACAGGGCAGTTTTTGAGTTTAAAAAAACTTGTTTGTCTTGGTTGCTCTATAAAGTGATCCTCCACAATGGAACCAATGCCATCCAAAATGCCTGGCTTTAAAAAACCACCCAATATTATGTCAAAATTCCTTCTGGCACTGATTGAGCCAAATCAGTGTCTTAACTCCTCCTTCAGTTATTTCTTCAGACCATGGTTGCACAGGCAATCCTTTGACATCTGGAGAAGCAGTAACAGCACCCTCCCACTCAACTGTGCTGCACTGGTACAACTGTTTGCAGCCTCACCATGAACCAAACTAGAGAACTGATCACAGTCAAAAATAAACCAACACTTTATTTTGGGTTTTTTTAAGGATTACTTTTCAACCCAGGTCAGATCCCCAATCTATTGTGCAGCTGTGCAAACAGTTGTATCAGCACAAGGTGCCTGAATTGCTGATGGTTATCCTTGTGCCTGAAGCCAACATTTGCATTCCCAGCTCACCTCGTTTCACAGCTGCTGCAGAACAGGATCACTGACCAAACTGAACATGCAGGGGACTTGACTGCCACTGCTTGCAACTGTGGAGGGTCCCTTCAGTGAGACAAAATGAGGTCACACTGATGTCTATCCTACAGCTAAGGCATGGCTACTCAGCTCCCTCGAGCTGTTGCTTGTCCAAAATTATATGTCATTTTTGCAGGCTGCATGCTGAAATAAAGACAAAAACATGACTAACCAAGTCACTAATGCGAATGAACAGCTTTGGGCCAAGCTCTGAAACCAAACTCTCCCAGAAATTGCATAACCACTAACTATCTTGGTGATCTTCCATTCAGGAAACACAAGCCTACGTGATGTGCAGATTCTCACTAATTTGAAGACTGTGACATTCAAGAAGTGAACAGGGGAGCCTATCTGCAGTTTTGGCAACTCTTCAAATTGCAGCTGAATTTTTATTTGAACATGGAAATACAAACAGAAATACTGACAACCAGAATAAGCACTAAGCAATGATGCCATGCTAGCACACTTTAGAAACAACTATGAGAGAAACAGACTGAAGGTTTTCCCAAATTACCAGCTCAAATACTGTTTGACACAAAATACCTCCTTTTTTGATGGCTACTTGGAAATCTACTGGAAAATACTTGGTTATCTGCTTTCAGCTGGTGACAGGTACCTGCAACAGACACCACTGTCAAAGGCCTTATCGTTGAAAATGAGGCACAAAAGATTGACTAACTATAAAGATCTGACTTCTAGTACAGGGCAGGAGGCACATAAATGAAAGAGCTTCAGCTTTCTACAGTTTCTGTTGTGTCTGTTCTGGAAGGCAAAAAATTAAATATCTAAGCTATTCAGCAGCTTTTTTTTTTTTTTTTTGTAATCAATCCATGAAGACACAAAACTGAAAAAAAATTGCTAATTGGCAAACCTTACCCTTTGTTCCTTAACATGTATCTCAGGCTATAGTTCCATGACAGCTTAAGTAAATCTCAGTAAGCATTCTTCAAACCCATCCTCTCCCCTGAGTCAGCACTGGCACTCACCGATCCTGCTCTGAAACCAGCCCAGCAAACAAGTGAACCCAGAAAAAAAGAAAAGTTGTTTTCGCCAGTGTGGCTTCCTGAACTGGTTTACTGCCAGTGCCTAACGAAAGTAAAAGGGGAAAATCACTGAGCAGGACAAGGGCAGGCACAAGAGGAGCAGAGCCAATTCCATTCAGCTCCAGCTGCCCTGCTAACACACGCTCGGAGAACAGTCTCGTCCCCTGACTTTAAAGAGATGTGAGTCGTCACTTGCAGCAGAAACATCCTTTGACTTTTTCACCTCTCTTGACACCAGCATCAGCACCCCTCCAGACAGCTACATTAAGTATCCAAACTGGTAGGAAAACAAAACAGCAATAAAAAGCCTTCAGTTTTCAGTTGGTCCCTAATATATCTGACCAACAATCCCCCAGCATCAAAAGATTGGAGAAAGTGGGAACCAAGGCACAGCAAAACTCCAGCTCCAAGCAACTGTGAAGCTGCTCTCTTACTCAACATAGATAAAATATCACAACATAACTACCTAATAGTTATACAAAAGCACTTTGGTTCAAAATATTTAAACAGCACGTTAAAAAATCTGCAATCTAATTCTTCATGTTTTCATCTTCCACAACACATCATTAATATTTAAAATGCCCTATTTCCTCAAAAATAAATCTTTAATTTATTTTATACCAACATTATTTTCAGAGGAAAAGAGCTGCTAAAATGTATAGAGAGTGAGGAACAGCCTGTTGTGATTAAATAGGGCATGACAAACAGCAGCAGCATGCACAAGCAGTACTGGGGAGCAAAGCCAGGGGGAACAGTGACAACAACATTATACAAGCAACACCAATTCATGAACAACAAAGAATTCTTAGAAACTGCTGCCTGGGTTACAGCCAAGGTTCTCTTTACCTTGGTTAAACTATTAAGAAAGTCACTTCAGAAAGCTGAACACTTCTACACAACGAAGCTTTTTAGGAAGGAAGAGTTGATCCATCTAAAGGGCTCTGTGCAGGAAACCACTGCAGCAGCTCCTGTGAAGCAATGGAGTTACAACAACACTGAAGGTGGCACGAAGCTGGAACGAGTCATTTGTCCCCTGTCTCACCATGAAAAGGCTCTTGTGCCAACACAGGTCCAAAAAGCTTCATCTGTGTATGCACCCCTGAACTGCTGGAGAGCAGACCCACCACCCTGGGCTGTGCACTGCAATCCCTCGATGGTAGGGACACTGCAGGGCTCCTCAGGAGAATTTCACTAAGGTGTGTTTCATAACTTCAGCCCCACAGCCTCATGATCGACATCTGCTGTACCAAGCTCTCATCACTGCTTGTAATGCCTAACTCTGGACACAGCATTCATTAAATTGGAGATTCCTGGAAGGCCCAGCTTTGCTTCAGAGATACAGAAAATTCAGTTTTTACTTGCCATCTGGCTGCCATGTGGAGGACAGCACACTTAAAGAACAGTCTGGGTCACTGCCATGCAGAATTCACTCCTCCAAAATTCAGATATGAAGCTATGGCTGCTGCTTGAACAAGCAGCAACTTTCCACTGTGTTTGGACAATCTTGCAAAAAAAGTATGTCTTTCAAAGAAAACACTAAGTTCATGAGCAAATGCTAAATCTCTGTCCCAACACATCACTAAAATATTGTAAATTACAAGCAAGAAGTTAATAAATTTCTGGCTGTTGACAGTCACTAACATTGAAAGTACTGCACTTTAAACATCAAATACACATATTAGAGGGGTTTAAAACATTAAGGAAATTTAAGTAATAAATAAGTAAAGCTGTCATTTAGGACTGCATTTAGACATCTGAATTTCTCACAACTCTCCAACACAAGCAAAATACAGGTGCAACAAAATAAGGCAAAGGTGAAACTGCAGGGAAGCTGCAGAGCAGCTAAGCAGAAGCACATGGCTGTCCCCTTGAGATCAAAGTGTCCCATGGGGAACAGACCAGTATCACTGTACAGTGAGACTTCATAACCCTGTCACACAAGATTATCAACCCATATTCACACAGCTGTCTTCTGGCAGGTAGTCAAACCTGAGGCAGTGGGAGTTTTACAGGGGTCAAGACTCTTGCAGGATTCATCTAGATCTATTTTCTGCTGCTGTGAGATGAAATATGAAAATGGGAGAGGAATTGATCACAGAGGCGATGGAGCTTTGCGCAGGGATTGCTTCTCACCCCGCAAAAGGTGACCTTCCAAAGCCTCTGATTCTCCTCTGCTTTAAGAGGATTATGAATCCTACCCTTGGGAGACTTCTGCTCAGCTACCAGCCCACTGTTATTACACATTAATACTATGTCTTGTCTCCTCATTGCTATCAGCAGAGAGATATTAGAAAAATTTATAAGATTGCTGCTCAAAGACCTGACTTTTAATGGAATCTCTAATGCAAGTAGGGAAAGCCACAGCCAGTGATGTTTGGAGGGGACTCTTCTTTGTGCTGTCACACCCAGCTGCAGATCTGCTTAGTGCTTCCCTGCTCAAATCCCAATTCAGCTTATCTGCACATGCAGGCTGCTGACGACCCTGGAAGCAGACATTTCATCAAGGAAAGACTCAAAAGCAGAGATCATCATATGCTAAAAAAATTAGGGCAAGCCTAGTGAATGTGGTTCACAGCTCCTCAGCTCCTGTACCGAAGCAGAGGCTCAGCAGGCACTAAGCCCAGGTGGGCTGTCAGGAAGTGAGAGCAGCAATGCCCTGCAAGAACATGCTGGCACCTCAGAGGGAAAGCCAAGGAGCAGAATGCAGTACATTCAGTTACATAAATCCTTCTTTTTCACAGACATCAGACACCAAGAATTTGAGGACAACTCTCCCCCTGTTCTTCGGGGTTTTTTTCACCTTCCAACAAGACACCATTTGGACACTTCTGAATGGAGTCTACAAAGCAAACTCTGAGTCTTTCCTAGACAACATAACCAGCAATCATTCCCCTTGCCACTTAACAGTGCACACATGTAAAGCAATCCATGCTGCCATAGAGGTGAACACATACATTTTTTCTTCATCAGGTAATCAAAGTTACAATGCATTATGAATTCCACAATCACAAAAAAAAAAAAAAAAACCAACAAAAAAAACAAAAAAAACCAAAACAAAACAAAAAAAGGGGGACTAGACATGAAGGGAAACCTCAGAAGGAAGGAACACACTGCCAGCATCTCTGTGAATGGAGATTTAAGATGAGATTAG
The DNA here is from genome assembly GCA_013401135.1 of Cettia cetti. Classification (NCBI taxonomy): domain Eukaryota; kingdom Metazoa; phylum Chordata; class Aves; order Passeriformes; family Sylviidae; genus Cettia; species Cettia cetti. Next base: position 21,711 of record VZUI01033119.1, read on the forward strand.
ACACATACAAGCTAAATCTAATGGACACAGTCAGTTCCCACTTGGGACAAATGGCAAAGTGTTCTCAGAAGAAAAAAAAAAAAGTACTAGCTAACACAAAAAAAGATCTCAGATGCATCTGTAAGAATACTCTTATGGTTTTGGCTATTTCAGACTATACAGTGCAATAGCAAAGTGCAGCCAAGAGTTAAAGAGTTTTAACCAGTAACTGTACAGAGAAGCCACAGGGTTAACCACAGACACACAAAAGCCATAAGGCACTGAAGCCATGAAGAATTACTACAAAAGCCATAAACACAGAGGAGCTAAAATTACACTCCTTAGGCAGTTGTGATAAAGTAAGAATGATCTATAGCTTTCCAAGAGACCACTCACTGAAAGACAAATATAAGCAGCTTGTGGTGAACTTGGATTTTTAGTACTGTTCTCAACTTTGAAATTATGATGCTTTTAAAACAGAAAAAACAGCTTTGATTAGAAAGTCAGTTGCTGCAGATAATTGATCCCCACAGAAAAATACACAACTAGGACAAAAAATGAACTCCTAATTGCTATTTTTGATTCTGCAGTGGCAAAAAACCTCAAGACCAGCGTTATGTAAGACCATTAACCTCTTTGCTCATAACTGGCACCTTAATTTAGCACACTACCACATTTGAAAGCTTAAACTGAATTCTTAATTCCAATGCATACCACTGGCTGCAGCAAGGCAGTAATAGCAGTATTGGAAATGAAAAAATAATCCCAAAGCAAACACCATACACTGAATTTTGCAATTACAGTTCTTTGGGCATAAGTACATATACTTTAGCCAGATCTAATGAAACAATATTCTTTTCAGACTGGCAACTTGAAAAGGTCAGATGCTCCACAGTACCTTAGGAACACTGAAGAGAATTCAAAGTATACATTAGGTACAGAAAACCTCCAGATCACCTTTTATAGTAGCAAGTTTGTCAAACCCAAAAAAACTGCAACCAGTTGAAAACAAAATTACTTTGTTTTGACTGATTGCTTTTCTTCTTTTCAAACTAACCTCGCAGCAGCATTCCAAACACATCCTCCCTAGGTAGGACTGAAATCTCCAAAACTACCATGTATTGTATTTAACTGTAATTCAGTGGCAATCACAAAAACACATGACTGAATGAAAAACAAAACAAGGTAATCTTGAAGAACATTCATGTGAACCCCCCCCACTTCTTCCCAAGAAAAGACAGATTAATCTTCTACACTGATAATGAGCCAGACTGATGAATTTCGACCAGACAGCCTCCTAAATACTGTCTTCCATCCACTCTTATCACATTGTGGCAAAGAATGACATTCAGGAGGAAAAAAATAGACTGATTAAGAGCCTACTTTCAGAAGCTAACGTCCTGTGTGGAAAGAGCTCTATGAATCACCCGTTCATCCACGTCTGACTCCATTTACTCTTCAGAATTCCCTGATGTGCTTGAATTCATACTCCACCCATCCAGCCTGTAATGTTCCAACTTGCATACAAGAACACTGTGGGAGACTGTCAAAACACCCAGTAAACTCAAGCTAAATGGCCTCTAGTGTTCCTCCTCATCCACAAATCCGATTATTTGATCACAGAAGACAATGAGGTGCGTCAGACACAACTTAGTCAGTAAATCCATGCTAACTGTTCCCAGTCACATTGCTTTGCATGTTTCACACAGGAAAGGTGTGCCAACACGACCTGACCCATGACTGTCCCCAGGACTCAAGTGAGATTGACCACCCTGGAGTATCCTTTGGGCCTAGTCTGAAGATAAGTGACCAGAGATGTGCCAGCACAGCACCCCTGTGACTTTTTCAAGATGACCAAGACTGGCACCACAGCACCATCGGGTCCCATGGCTCCAATTCTCTGAAGTAATCCCCCACTCTGTTTCCATTTGCTTTTGACTGCTGGTTCCTCTTTCAATCTTGTCTCTAGACACAAGGGCCAGGAGACTTTGTAACTGAAGACTCAGGCATAAAAACCACCAAATACCTCAAGGCAGTCTTGTGCATCACTCATTCAAGCCCCCTTACTCAGCAGAGTCTTTGTTTACCTTTTTACTGCCAGTGTAAAGGTAATGTCAAAATTATCAGGAATGTTACAAAAAGCACTTCCTGTGAAAAAGTAGCTGCTTCCCCCCTTCAAAGACAGAAATGCAGACTAACATGGCCAAGTTTGTTCTCTCTGTATTCTAGGTTGTCAAAGAAACCCCAGGTCACTTTGCAGACATAAAACAAACTTGCTGGAGTTGCATGACCCCATTTTGAAAACATTTGGCAAAACAGCCTCCTTCTCACTGTTGGCCAGACTGAGGGTATTTAGCAAATGGATGTTAAGTCTGTGAAGAGCAAACCTAGACCCTCCCCGAAAATCTCTAAGAAAGTTGCATGGAGAAGCTTCTTTCCATATTAAATTAAGAATAAAAATCTAGATGACAGAATAAGGAACTAAAATTTTCACACATTTAAATGCCAACTCTCCCAATTGCTCTTAGTACAGAAATGGGAATGTTTTATGATTACTCCATTCTCTCATGGCTTTAACATGCATGTCATTTCAGTGTATCAGATGAGGGGGAACTGCAGGAGAGAACTCTGAGCTGTTGCAATGCTCCCCAAGTGAAAGGAGAGACAAGGCATGGAAGACTTGCAGCCCAAGTTCCTGGCACTGAGCAGGCATCTCATCGTGCCACACTCCCACTGCCAGGGTGGCAGCAGTGCCTGCTGTGCCTCAAAGCCAGCACAGAAGTGTCACAAAACCAAACAAAAGTACTTTTTATCAAACTCCACAACTCACAAGTCTCCCCTGCCCCCTTCTGGGAACAACATGGATTTGAAAACTTCAGTATCTTCTTCAATGATAAAATTGTTTACTTGGGCAAACAACAACAACAAAAAAAAATAAAAAACAGAAGGAGCTTTTGCTTCAAGCATGAGCCCCTTCAGCAAAGGCATGGATGTTATCAAATGCATCTCTTGCAGCAGCAGAGGCAAACTCAAACTGGATTTTCTTCACCCATACACTGAAGCCACTCAACAACTCTTGCCTACCAGAAAATGGCTGGACAATTTACTACAGCTCCACTCTTATGACTGAGCTGATTCACTCCTTAGGTCACGATGCAGCTGCGCAATGCAGGCTCCCTGTCCTCCACCCCAATGTTTTAACTCAGCTACTTATTACCCCAAAATTAAAAAAATAATAAGAGAGTATAGAAAAAATAGCAACTGCAGCAAAACTTGCATGACACTCATTAACTGCTCCAAAACCTTCTCCACAAATTACAGAAACCACATTCTATTAAGCTGCTGACTGAGACCTGACTTAAGCAAAAATTCCTTTGCAGTGATTTATTTATATTGAGACTTTAAATGCTAAAAACAAACAAGCCTCATTAGGGCCAGAGGCAAAAAGTTCTCCCACTTGCCCCTTCCTACCACTGCTAACAAGGAGAAAAACACACTGCTGTTTATGTGTGCAGTTTTCCATTTCACAGTGCTTAAAAAAAAGGTTGCACTTTCCTCTTTACCTTCAGAGTACAGTCCTGCAATACTCTGCTACTCAGAAAACTTACACAGATATTCAAACACTTTTCCTTTGTCTTTGCTTTGCCTGTAGACTACAGAGGAAAGCTAAGCCAAGATGCCACATCCTATTCCCACCTGGGACAAGGAGAAGGGAATTTTCAAAGCATGGCTATTGGTAAGCAGCCATTTAGGATCTGTGAAGGGAAATGTTTCTCATCTTGAAGAGACTGACCCCAGAGTCAAGATCCAGACACTTCATCCAAAAAGCACATTGTGAACAACAACACATCCTGTGCAAAGGGAGGGGAGAGCAAAGTCAGCTGGTAAGGAGCAGAAGCTGGCTCCACTGCTCAGGAAGCAGCACAAATGTTTTGTTTCCTTAGGAATTAGGACAACATATAGATTTAAATCCATCAAGTCTAAGAGTTATGCATCAAAACCAAACATGGACTTGCCACAAAAACCATCACAAGCCAGCTAATCTCACCCTTAGGGCCTCTGTAAACCAGTGTTTGATTTGGTTCACTTCAAGCTCACTGTAAAGCAGCTTTACAATTCCTATCATACACTGTGGGGCTGTGACACCACTCTGATCCATCTCATCCTTAGATCTATGCATTGCCCTTTTTCTGAGCAGCCTGAGAATTAATTATATGGAAATGAACAGTGGGATTCCAAGCAACTGGCTCTCTTAAAAGAGCTGGGGACTGCAGGACCTCTGCCTTCAGAGAATCTGTGGCAATGCCCATTCAGTACAACTCCTGTTGTTAGAGAATGAGTTTAAGACCCAAACAAGCAAACACTGGTACTACACTCATCTTTTCACTTCTGTGGCCAGAAACAAACATCTGCTCAGTAATGTCTTGGGCTTCACATCTGCCTCTTGTCACCACCAGATCACATCAGAGCAGCATCCTGGCTGAGGATGTTCTGCCAAAATTGTAGGTGATACACAAACAGCAGCTCTGAACAAAAAGATTAACGCTCTGACTTCTATTATGTTGTCTGCATAAGCTCCCCCTACCCCTCCATGGAATGCAAGGCACTAACAGCTTCACAGCCTCATGTGAGCAGGAATTTCAGTACCCAAGAGGACTTTAATCTCACATATGCAGACAGAGATACACCAGGGCATTTTGGCAGTTACAACAGCATTTGAGAGCGAGTAGAGGGGCACATCACCAGAATTTTTTTCTTTTTCTATCTAACAGTGAAGATAAAGCTAAAAAAATGTTTTGATTCAGCCACACTCCTCTTTTTCTACATGGAGAAGCAGAAAACATATTTATTTGGCAGGCTGTCCTTAATGACATCCTGCAGTTATATCAGACAGCACAACTTCTGTAAGAACACTTGTAAAACATTTAAAGCCAGGAGAAATGCAGCAATTCTTACATCTCTCTGCTGAAGCTTAACAGGTCAGAGCAAAGTGCTCTGTTGCATTTGGTTATTTTAGATATCTTTTAGATAACCATAATCTACCTGAGATTACCCAAATGGAAAGGAAAGAACCAGGAAGAGGCTACTGGTTTTGATGCTTCCGCTGAATGTTTCCATGACCTTGGTAAAACCATCCAGTTGTGGTGTACTTCAGCCAGCAGAAAAACAGCTTTTCTGAAAGGAACAATTTACTTGACTATCTTGCTACTTATATACCATATTTTAAAGCCAGGAATTTGGTAAACATTTCACTTTTCATGATCACCTTGTACTTCTCAACTTAGTCCTGCCAGGTAATTAAAATTCTTAAAATCTAAAGCATTTGCTGTCCCAGTACATGAATAACTGTTTTGGTTTTGTTAATATGGACTCAAATAAGGGCACCTGTTTTGAGTTTGGCTGAAGATCCAAACCCTTGAGCAACTTTTCTGTTTATATGACAGAAACAGAAAGACAATCCAGGAGCACATCAGTCCAACAGAAAGACTTAAGAGACAAAAAGCAAGATTATCCAAAACAAGCTCACTTCACCCTGGTACGCAAATTCTTGTGCCAAAAGCACAAGGAGCAGTTGTTACCTAGTGGTTTGTTCTGCTACTGTAATTCTGAGACATTGATACTAAACAAAATTTGGGGCTTTCTTAAACATCTGAAAAAAGTCAGAGAAATGCAAGGCAGCCAGTTATACAGCACTCCAGATTACACCAGTGAGGACACCATTTAACTTACTGTATGAGAAAATGGAACTGCAGATTGCCCTGCAATTTCAAGCAGATCCCCACGCTAGAATAAATATGCCAAGGTTTGTACAGATAGGTAACATCATCTATGCCCAACTGAGAGATGCCCTCCTCTCTTGCTGCAACCCCTTCTAACTTTATATTGCCAATGGAAAAATTAGTTCAGCTGGAAAAGACATATTTTGGGGCCCCACTTTTCTATCTAATTGTTTTTTCCTTGAAAAAAGTGCTACTCACAATGACAAATAAAATACTCCTCACGCTTTACCTTCTCAGCACCTCCAGCAAAACAAGCTTTACTTTAGAAGTTAACTTTATCACTACCACTGCATTTACATTAAGGGATCCCACTGGCAGAGCTTCACTAGGTAAGGATGAACAGGCTGAGGAATGCAGCTGTCCCAAGCAGTTGTAGCAGAAACAACCTTAGAAGCACGTCCACAGAGAGTTAAAGCCACATAATCACGTTGCAAATCCACGCCCCCCTACTTGATACCAGTTTAATTTTCCTAAGCAGGTGACCCTTGAGGGTCACAGAAAACATGAGCTGTAACTTCTCAACTGGACACTTCACTGTGATTTCTTCTCCATGAGAAAGTACCAAAGGAAGGTACATTCTTATATACAGTGTCTTCTCTTGTACTGTCAACCCACTACAAAAACCAAACAAACCCAAACTAAAAACTCTGAAAAGGAAAGAAAAAAAAAACGAGCTATGCATCAGGGGGGAAAAAATCTCAATGTAAGTGCTGCAAAGAAAGTAAAAAATGCCATGGAAAATTCAAGGATAAAGGGAAATCTTTTAAATTTTGAGGTTTGAAATGGGAAATAAGGTCTGTCATGGCAAACATACTTTAGACAAAGACAGTGCACTAAATCTGGTACCAAATTTAAGTAGAGTATATGACATAGTATCTGATGGGACTGAAAGCTAAGGCAGTCATTTCATGTGAAACTAGATAAAACTCTAAACAGAACTTCATACAAGGATACCCTCATCCCTTCAATATGGCAGAACACACATGATACAGCAAGCCAGGGTCATGGAGGGGATTTTGATCCTGGGCCTGTTGTTACCCTGTAACTCTCCTGAGGATCAGCACAACCTGCAAGGCTTTCAATCACTCATACTGAAAATCTTAAAGCTGTTAAAATACCTTGGGGTGTTTTGTGGCTTGTAGCATGTTCTGGATGGTAAAGGACAAAGAATTAAGAGGAGTTCCAGCCAGCTGAGTGTAAATGAAAGGCAATCTGAACCTGAAGCTGTCTTCTCAGGAAGAAGCATGCATGAGTCAGACAATCACAACTTGAAGCCTGGCAATGTGCTACATGTTCTGAAGGACAAAACCCAAAACCTGGCATTTCAAAATGTCTGCAAGATTATTTTACTTAGTCAGGAACCAGTACAACCATCTTCTGGTACCTTCCTCTAGAAAACCTCACACTTCCAAAGGAGCCAATGTCACTTGGCTTTGCAAAAGGAAATATCAGAGCAGGGAACTCTGAACACAGTTCACTCCACTGTATTTCTCAAGCACCTTCCAAAGGGACCTTTAATATTCAAAATCTTCATTATTACTCTTCTACACAATAGCCCTGGGCAGCAGGCCCCTTGAAACGCTCTACCACACCAACCAGCCCTGTTTGAAGGAACAAGAAACTTTTCCTCTTCAGTTGAAATGAAGAATCAGACAAACAAAGCCTATATATTTAACTTCCTGTTCACTGAAGCAGTAGTAAACAAGTCCCTGTAAAGACTCTACAGGTCACAAATTCCCAATATCTTATCTAAATGTTAAGCTGCTGAAGTGGATCTCAAAGCTCCTTCCAACAGGCTTTCTAATGTGCCACTTACAACAACTGAGGCCACTGGTTACATAAGAGATGTAAAACCAAAGCAAAAAGAAAGTATGTTAAACCTGATATGTCAAATTGGTTTGTAGATAATTAAATGCAATACCTGCATATACACAAGAAAAAATCTGCCCCATAGGCTAAAAGAGAACAGCACACCCATCTGGAAGTCACACAAATTGTGGCAGGTTTGTTTTTAACAGCAAAACCTCTCTCAAGTGTATTACGGCTACCTTGATTTTTCACACTTTAAATTCTTCTGAAGACACTGCAAGGCCATGCTGCAGGTTGGTTTGGGTTGAGTTTTTTCCTACAAAATAACAGCCTGCTAAATCACACATATTCTCACAGCCACAATACATCACGGGCTCTATATAGCTGGGGAAAGCCAATTTCCCTTTAATTTTCTCTTCCAGATCAATACAGTGTGATAACATGTGCCAAAAGCTTATCATCCCAGGCTGAACAACACAAAATAACAAGTATTATGGGTGGAAAACAACACAGTTCTCTTCCTTGAGAATCATAAAAAAACCTGCAAATGACAGGAAACCTGAAACAAAGTGCTTTGCACTCACGTGAGAGTCAAACTGGCAAGCTCACTACCACAGGACACTGATCTTTGGCAGAATTCTTAAAAGGTTTTGAATGTTCTCCTGGTTGTCATGTCACAATGGGATGAACTCCAAAAAAACAAAGTCTCAAACAGTTCACCATCTAACCTGTGATCTTTAATTGCCAGGTTTTAGGAAGATATTTTACCTGCAGTGAATAAAGACCTTGGTTCACTTTTGGCTGGTGAATGACACAATATCCTTAACTATCTTAACTAAGAATATTTAAGTCAAACTGCATTCACAAATCAGAAATAATTTTTAAGATGACTGGATTTTGTCATTAGGTGAACCAAATCATCAAAAGGTTCAGTTTTCTAAGTGCTGAAATTAATTGGAAGTGTCAATGTTAAGGATACTACATATCTAACACACTGACCACAGGAATAGAAATTTCTGTGATCTTAACTAAAGCTAAGAATAATTAAGGGGAAAAACAGAAACCCCAAAGTGCTGTTAATACAGGAGAAAAAAATACCAGTGTGCAGAGCACCTGAAGAGAAGTGAAAACTATTCAGACTCTGCATGATGCACAACAGTGAGACCTACTCAGTCTGACTAAAATAAAGTTATTTTCCTCAGTTCTGTAAAAATAAAAGATGCATAAAGCATGCCTGATAATGCTTATTGGTTCACATTTAGCTTACTGTCAAATTTTAGTAAGTGTATTCAGGTCAACACTTGTGGTAAGAACTGTGAAGTATTAAGACCTCAATTACATAAAGAAGATTTATGCCCAAGTAAAGGAAATGCCAATTGCACAGCATAAGAAAACACATTTACAATAACTGTTTCTAATGGAAAATAAAGCAAACCACTCCATTATTTGCAAAAGTACAGAGGATCCATAAACATTTTATACAATGCAACATTTAATCTAAGTAAAATCCACATCTTTGAAACAAATATGATGTAAGTATTACTACAGGAAGCATGGGGCTGTTTAAGAAACTATCTAAAAAAACCAACCTGCTTAAGTATTGTTTCAACACAAATTGAGCTTCAGACTGCTTCAGCAATTCCTTTGGGACAGACTCAAAATATTGAAGTTAAAAATTCCTTTTTATTTCTGTATTTGTGGGATCAGAGTCAACTCCCGTGAATTCAACAGGTCTGTTCCTCAGACGTGTCACACAAGACCACAGCTTGGAAAAACACAATAAACCTTTCAGCAAGCAGCAGTGCTGTGAGGGTCTTCTAAAGCTCAAGGACTTCATTTTTTTAACCAACAAACCAATGCATGAGCAGTATATCTCATCTTTTGCAATAGCTCCAGCAATTTCATGGCAGTTACTCGATGGTTCAATTCAGACACTGAGTAAGACACTGGACTGTGTAGCCCCCAGGCTTCTCTCCCAAATCCTTCCTGCTTTAAATAACTCACTGACATCTGCACTTGGTGGTGCACTGATTTTGGTGCTCAAAGCTGCTTATCGCCTATAGTTAGCTGTAATGAGATCACGACTGCTCCCCACACGTGCTTAAGCTGCTCAGACAGTACTGTCAAAGGACACAGAACAAACAGCCAGCCCTATCTCTTTGTGCCCTTTTTAAGATTTCTAAACTCACTTTTGGAAATGCTTGACAATACTTTGATACCAACAATGGAACAACATTAATTGGAATTAAAGATCACATGGTATTTTGCATTAATGCGCCCTGGAAGTTTAAAAAATTGGGGAAAATGCAGTTCACCACAGAACTATGAGGGGCAGGGAGAAAGAGAAATGTCAGAAACAGAATATTTAAGCTATACAGTAGTTTAGCTTAAGATCAGCACTTAAATCAGCAGTGACAGACACAGGAGCATGCCCTGAAGAGAAAGCACCACGTGTCTCCTCTCCCTACCCCAGCAAGGTACTTGTGGAGCTCAGCTTCTCTGGTCATTGCCTTTTGCATTTCTAAGACCATTACTCACACAGGTCAGGGGCTTCCCCACCAGGAAATAGAACTTAAACACACCATGTCCAAAGAAAACAAGGTCATTTGAGTCTGTTTATACCACAGGTATACTGAGTCTTATCTTTGTTGATAAAGAGCTGGGGGAAAACAGATAGGACTGACTTTCCTCCAAATTCAGGACAGCACAAAGTAACCTCTTCAAAAATGAAAGACTATCAGACCAGCCTTATCAACTTTCAGTGAGCTAACCTCAGAATAGAAAGAAAAACGCAGACAATGGTAAGAGTTCTGAAATCATCATAAGGTGATTCAGCTGCAAATCAGCCACCTAAATGGCCAGAATTACTAAAGCATGAGTGAGCCTCCAAATCTTGGAATTCTAGTTCCTATTACAAAGAACTGACACCAATTTGGTGAATGAACAGGACTGAATTTTTTACTCTGTGCTAGTACACTTACCTGGGTGTTCCTGTTGTATCCTTCAAAGATAAGAGCAAAACTCCCACAAACTATCTATACAGCTTTACTTGAAGGGTAAAATTATTAAGAGAGAGGTAAAAAGCAAGCAGTTTATTTCTCTTTGCATCTCTAAGGTGGCTGCATACATATTCTGAGCAAAACAGAAAAAAGTCACCTTGGAGATGTCACCCAAGCTCCTTTGGCTGAGCAGTCACTGGAATATGGAGCCAACTTGTCACAATCAAGAGGGAGCAGGACCCCAGAAGCAAGTCAGCCTGCAAAATGATGCATGGAAACGAGTTAGCAAGTCCTAAATTAGCTTTTATTTAGATCTTTACTTGCTTGTCAATTCAGAATGTTTGAGAGCATGCCTTCCCTAGAGACTGGGCCTGGAATTCCTAAGTTCCTTGCAGGATGCAAATGCTCTCACTCATTCCTGTGGGCTCTGACAGATGCTCTTTACCAAACCCACCAGCTGGGCTGAGGGGACACACTGTCCCCAGTTGCCTCAGTCACCCTCAGCTGAAAATTCCCAACCATGGCACAGAGCAGCACCCATGACTGCTCCTCATCAGGCAGGGATGGACAGTAGGGAAGAAAAGCTGAAGCAGAGTATATTAAACCCCAGCAGCTGCACAGGCCTGCTTGTAGGCACCAACACAAGGGAGGTAGTGTTTGGCAAAGCAGCAGGACAGCTGGTGAAGGAGATAACCTTTCTAACTACAAAAGCTAAATCAGACACAGCTTATCTGCTGCAGCTCCCAAGCACGTGTAGTGATGCTCCCACCAGGACAGAAACAGCCATATCATAACCTCTTTCACTGCTTTTATCAGATTTGGTTGACACAGATCTTCTACTAATATAATTATGGCAGCTAGGTCTGTGTTATTTTTTAACAAAACAACTGCACCCATTTTAACTACTGTGGGCACATTATACAGATAGAGAGACACCCTGTAACAGCAAAGCTTAGTCCTTTACTCCCAAAGAAGGGTTTCAAACATTAATGACACTGCATACTGACAGGGATGATGCAAAATAAATGCAAGCTTAAGAAGCTTGTCTTTTACACACAGTTAATGCCACTCAAAATGCATACAGAGGAGCCTGTGGAAATAAATACAGGCAAAAGACTGGCACCTCAATCCCATCTGCAGAGTGGTTCACACCAGCATGGGCTACACAGGAAGCACAGGCAGCCCAACACACTGATTAAGAGAACTGCATCTATTAGGAAGCACATCTACCCGAAGAGCACACTGGGAAAGCCAAAAATAACAGCTGCTGCCACATCAGCACAGCACAACACTGCGCACAGGCGATGCCTGCAAAACAGAAACTAAGCAGCCACACACACACACTTCCTCTTCCTCCACCCACCACCCCTGACATCAGCAACAAACCTGATACGAAACACTGGCCAGCATCCTGCTCTGCATTCCTGTCACACCGGGAACAGAAAGGAGGGAGACTGCTAGCTGCTCCTCCATACAGCTGAAGGGCTCCTTCAGTTTACAGCACATAACACAAATACTTGACATGACTCTTACAGAGGGTTCTGTTGCATTTTCTTTTCTTTTGCTCCTTTTTTTTTAGCTCACCCATTTCAGAGCTCACTAGGGACCCTCTAGACTTACTAGACTTGTTTTTGATACATTCCCTCTCAAAGACTGAGAGGTCAGAAATAAAAGCAGTTGTTTCTAGGCATGTCCATTATATAAACAAGCAAGCAGAGAACCACACACAAACTCTGCAAGTTCAATGCTAAACCCTGCCCAGCACCAAAACTAACAATGTGACACTGTCAAATGCAAGAGTAAACAAATCAGGCTGCAGCTTTTTGTCAACATTAAGTTCTGAGACTACAAATCCCAGCATCAACACTCCAGCGAGATGCTCACATCTCCAACACATAACAAGCTAATTCCTGATGGACAGACTGGGGGAAATCTACTCACAGCAAGTGAAGTGCCTGGGTTACACTGCAATAATCAAGGCCTCTGTCAGATTTTCCATGGTTCAATATCTGCATTTCAACCACAGATGGAAGAAACCTCTTTCTAGAGCATGGAATCTGGATATCCAATTCAAACTTAGTACCTACATTTCTTATCCCAATGAAAAGCACAGTCAGTGCCACCCCCTAGCCAGCATGCCAGCCAGAATGCACCAGATCCACAAAAACCTTTAGACACAGAGAAACTAACCAAAAACTGAAATCTGAAAAATGATCAAACCTTTTTACAAACATTTGGTGATCCACTGGACCAAAGAGACAGTGCCCTGTAAGGGGACGGTCAACAAATGGCCCCAAGCTTGTACAGGGCTCCTCATCTTGCACCAGTCAAGCTCAACAAAGTCACATTTCACAGTTTGATCATTTCACCCAAAAGGAATAAGCTCCATATTTGTGGAAGAAAAGGAAAGAAACAAACCAGGCAGCTCAGGGATGAGCAGAGCACATAATTGCGTCATTAAGAAGAAATCATACACTCGTTTAAAAGGCCAATTAGCTGATTAAGGGTACAGGTAGTCCTCCAGCCTGGGCACTTTTTTGACCTCTGAGTGCTTGCTACTCTAACCTTGACTTTTCACTACGTGCAATGCAAGACAGAGTAACTTCCAAGTCAGTTGACTTGCATAATTTGCCAAGAAAGAGGATCTCAAAGCACATCTAATTTTTCTTTCTGTGATATTTTTATAAGAACGACATGCTCAGTGCTGTCAACCTGATGATGAGGCACACAATGATTCACTAAAGCAGGAGAGAAGCATGAGCACTACTGTTTCATTGAATTCTTAAATATATGTAAAAGTGTGGTTTAAAATTATATTTATATACAAGAAAATAGATAATGTAAAAACACATTGCTGCATTCTTACACAGTCACACTGCAGATTATCCTGAATTCAGCTAAGACCCCATTCCAGCCCCAGCCCCATTTCCCTTGCAACTGCAAAATCATTTAAGCACCCACAAAGCTGGGTAGAAAAACAGACAGTTTGTCTTCAGCTTGATCAGTCTGTAAGGGAATCTGATCCTCACCTGCACAGGCACAAGCAACAAGGCAAGAACCTCCTATGGGCTGCAGTCTCTACTTACATGAGCTGAAGTACCTGTGAAACCACACACAGAATGTGAAACTGGTGATCAGAAGCAAATCTTAAACTCTCCCCTTTCTCATCTCAACATATAATTGTGCTCATTTGCTCTTCTTCTATACAAGAAACATGTCAAACTGCCACAAAGTGCCTAATGAAACATCAGAGGGTCCAGGAGAGTGTCCCACCAGCATATCCTACTCTTTCCATCCAAGATTCCTATGCTAATAATGTTGTATACATCAACCTCCCCTCCAGCAACTAAGAATCACTTCCCCTCTTCTCCCAAAAGTCCTCACTAGACAGGAAGCAAAGGCAAGGCCATGAAAAAGGACATCTCCTATCAGCCTAACAGGCACTAACCAGGATAGAGTAAGTTGTTCATCCATGCACCTGAAAATGATTGTGCTGAAAAAGCTGAGAGGGTATGAAACACCCTTTAAGAAAGAAAAATAAAAATTAGCATTGGGACAATTCAAAACATTGACAAAACAAGAATTTGATACAGTTGAAAAAGTAACACAATGTTATCTTGCTTTATAGAGCTCACAACTAAATCTTTTCACAAGCTACCACTTTCCTTCCAGCTCCAAAACAAAGCACTTACCTTAGGTCAGAGTTAAACTAACCCAGAAAAAAACTTCAAAATCTAAATAATAAAAAAATGTTACATGGGATTAGGAGAAACCTATTTAGGGTTACAGCGACAACATGCAACAACTGATATACCTAATCCTAAAACACTTTGAAGCTCCTGACAGGATTTCTACAAAAAGAAAATCAGAACCTTAGCTCAGTGATAAACAACAAGGATACCATTCTTTTTCTCCATCAAAAGCCTGACCATACACACAAGTGTTAGCATAACAGCTGCAGGTGACAGCTCACTACAATTAGACTTTCACAAGACACTACTGCATATTGTTTTGTGAGACAAGTTACTAACTTACACAGCCCTGACGATCACAAAAACATTACATTAAATATGAGCAGAGACCCAAGCCCCCACCATTCCTGCTTCATTCAGTGTTTCATTAGCAAAGGCCAATTTTGGAATCCAGCTCTAGAAGCTTTGAATACCAAGTTAAGCCAGGTGAACCTGAAGGGAGGAAAAGCAGATGGAGCAAAAATAGAGCAAAACAGGTTGAAATGACAAAGGCAGCACATACTAAAGTATACTGCTTAGGGGGAAAAAAATGGGGGGGGGGGCGGGGGGGGGAGAGGAGAAAGAAGAAAGCAAAAAAAAGAAAGAGGGCTGATGCTGAACTTAAAAATGAAGGAATATGGACCCTGGGACCAGCATAAATTCAGAGCAGTTCAAAAGCAAACAGGAGTCGGTACCACCTACCCTAATTCAATCCCTCCTTGGAAACCCCGGGGAAGGTTGGTCCTGGTCCAGCTCTGCAGACCCACGAGCACACCTGGCCCGGGGGACCGCCGGGCACTCCGAGTGTTCCCACCGGGGCAGCCAGCGCTCCCAGGGCCACCCACACCCCTGCCCTGCCGGGGGGCAGCACGGACGGGCCCCTAGCCCCACCAGCCTCCTCACCATGTTGGTTTCATGTTACCGCCGCGGTTTCCGAGCTCCTTCCAGCGCGCAGCTCCTGCGGAAGGCAAGGAAGGGCACAAAGGGAGGGGACGCTCGCTCTGCCCGCTGGGCACGGCCCTGCCCCGGCACCGCGCTGCCCAGCCCGGGAACCCCGCCCCGGCCGTGCCCCAGGCGGGCCCCGCAGGGGAAAGCGTCCGGATCTCACCCCAGCACACACAGGGACGGTACCGGGCTCCCCCCCAGCCCCTCTCCACGGGGCCGCGCACGGACCCCTCCACTCCAGGCCCATCGCGGTGCTCGCTGCCCCCTCACCCCGGCTGCTCACGGGGCCGTGCCTGTGTACCCCCTCTCCCTTCACGGGGCCGCCCCCGGGTCTCCCCTTCACGGCAGCGCGCTCGGCTCAGGCCCTCTCCCCTCACCCTGGCCAGTCCCCGCCCGCCGCGGCTCACGGGGCCGGCGCTGCCTGCCCGGCCGGGACACCGGAACGCGGAGCCCCAGCGCCACCGCTCCCCGCCGCTCGAATCAACAACAAGATGGCGGCACCCGAGCGGGCGGAGCCCGGCGCTGGCCGTCATAGCAACCGCGCCGTCCAAAGCCCGCCCCGCCGCCCTGCGCGCCAATCCGCACCCGAGTCCCGCCCCACGGGGGTCCCTGTGAGCGCTGATAGGCCAAACTCGATGCCGCTCAAGCGCGGAGAAGACCCGCCCTTTCCCGAGCGTGGAAGGCAGCGCACGTTAGGCACACGTGACGCCCGCTGGAGCCCCGCCCCCTCCCGGGCAGCGCCGTCTCATTGGCTGTCCGCGGGGAAGGGGGGGCGCTCGGCCAATGGGCGCGGCCCGCGCGGGCTGGGCGTGCCCCCCGGGCCGCGGCTTCGCGCTCCGAACCACCCCCGGCACCTCCGCGCTCCGAGCAGCGCTCCTCCCTCAGAACCCACCACCCCCGGCACCTCCGCGCTCCGAGCAGCGCTCCTCCCTCAGAACCCACCACCCCCGGCACCTCCGCGCTCCGAGCAGCGCTCCTCCCTCAGAACCCACCACCCCCGGCACCTCCGCGCTCCGAGCAGCGCTCCTCCCTCAGAACCCACCACCCCCGGCACCTCCGCGCTCCGA
>VZUI01033120.1:0-38023 GCA_013401135.1 Cettia cetti
ATCGCGGGGCGGACCCTGCGGGGCTCGACGGGGCCGCTGCCTCCTGAGCCCGCGCCGCGGCCGGACGTCAGCCCGTGGCTGGGGAACGTTCTGGAGCCGGCCCGCGGCTCCCTTCAGGGGATGGCACCGCCGGTTGGCGGCCGCACGCGCGGCCCGGGGGTTCCCGGCGGGTCCCCGCCGCCCCGGTGCGGTGAGATCCGCGGTCGGGCCGCGGGAGATGCGGCGCGTCCCGCCCCAGGCCGGCACGGTGTCCCGCAGGCGGGGCCTGCCGGGGCCGCTCGCCCCGTCCCTGTTGTCCCGCTCGAGGTCCCGCGGTGCCCCCGAGGTTCGGCCGGTGCCCGCCGCTGGGGCTGCTCCTCGCTGGCCTCTCTGACACATTCCTCCCGTCCCGCGGAACTCGACGGACCTGTTACATGGATTATGTCCGTTTGCGTTTCCTTCGCACTGTTTCCTGCTCTGTTTTGTTCATTTCCGTCGTTTCTCCTGCATACTGAAGCAATTTCTGTTGGATTGAGGACTTTTCGTTTCCGTTCGTGAGCTGATCAGCCTTGCTGGGCACACTTAAACAGATGTAGCACTACAGCTGAGAGTAGGTGACTGCTTCGTGGAGTTCTGAAGCTGATGGGTCAGATTCTGTAAGATGGTCGGGAGTAATTTGTTGCTTTTAGTCAGCTGTGGTGTAGTCACTGATCTTTAAATGTCTTTAATAGGATCCACAAACCGTTTTGACACGTGTGTGTTGTGCTGGTGACACTGAATGGGAGGGGATGTTTGGTTTGCAGGTGGTTTTGGCCTGCAGATATTTCAGGAGTTCAGCTGACTTCCAGGGCTTGCCCGGCTTGGAGAGGAGAGCATTGGCTGCCTGTGAATGGAGGCACAGGCACACGTTGCTTTGCCTTTTATTCCCAAGCCCGTTTGGTGTGCTGAAAAGCCATTTGCTTTATAGGACAACACGGGTAGGGTCAGGTTTTTCCAAGGTTCTCCCAACCTTTACTTTGCTGTGCAGGTCTGAGCTCAGGTGGAGTTCTTGGTGTTCTGGATTAGCAGGAGGGCATGGGGCAGATGCTCCAGGTGTGGAGCTGAATGCACACTTGGGAACTGAAGTAGCAACCCACACCACTTGTCACATTTGAAGGAACTCTTTGAGCCTTACAGTCTGCGTGGAGACCTTTCTGGGTACTCTGGTGACAGTGGTGCTTGTGGCTGAGCAGCAAATGTTTTTTCCCTGAAATAGCTATTCATGTACAAAGTGGAAGATCTTCACCTTGGTTAATTTTAAACATTCTCATTGACCTACATGGTGGGGTAAAGGTGCATGAAAGGCTGATGGCTTCTGTTTTATGTAGCTTCAAGGAACTTAACAGTGGCATCAACTTGCCTAAGCAACTGCCAAGTTGTACCAGTCTTTGGAAAAGGGAAGTCTGTGGTTTGTGGTTTTCCTTGTTTAAGTGAACCTTTTTCTTTAATGCAGCCTTGCTGCAAGCAAACTGTTGGTAGCAGGAATAAACAGGTTTGGGATCTGCCCAGCTCTGTGACACATTCTTGTGCCATCCTGTGCTGGACCAAGATTCTTGACTCTTTAATATGCCTGCACTGCCCCTGGGATTCTGGCTAGCATTTATCTGTGTGCCAAACGTTCTTTGTGCACAAGCTTTCATTCTGTTTTCCTAGCTTGCTTGCATCTAAGTAACCAGCTCTCTCTGGGGCTCTCTGGCAGTTCTAGCAAAAACTATTATAGCTCTATTATAACTATTATAAGTATTTTCTGAAAGGGCAATAGGCCGGGAGCATCGCTCCCCCTCCCTAAGTCTGACAGTAGTCTGGTGTTGGCTGTACAGTCTCTGTGGGAATATTCATTCAAGAGTGTAATTCCTTCCTGGTAGTCTAGTTGTTCTCTACTGAATAAAGTTTGCCTTTCCTTTCTTTCAGTTCTGGGAAATCCAGTTAATTATACAAATGAGAGCAAACGTTCTGTGCTGAGTCAGTGGTGTGGGGGAAGCACTAGCGTGGCTTCCTGGCCTACCATGGTTCTCCGTTGGAATTGTTGTACTAGACCAGTGTTGCCTTCCTGAAATATCTGCTCTGACAGAGCTGTAAATGAGCTGGTTTATGTGAAAAGTCATATTTTTTCCTTCTGCAGAATGTGAAGGAGCAGATGTCACATCTGTCAAAAAAAATATACAAGATATCAGAGTTTGATTTGGGAGCTCCTGCTCTGGGGTTATAGACTGCCTGCAGCTTTCCACGTGGGAAGGCTTTCGTGTCAGTTACTGAATTTAAGGTTGTTCTTTATGAAGGATGTACCAATCTTTGTTTTCTCTGGTGTAATCCAGTTGCTGTTTGTCCCCTTATTGCTGCATGCAGGTGAAGAAGTCTGGAGATGTCTGGGCTGTGGGGACAGCATCGCTGCTGGGCAGCGCCTCCACAAGACTGTCAATGAAGCTTGGCACATTTCCTGTTTCAGGTAGGTGAAGCCTTTAAACCCTCCTTGTGTTGTTCCAGTGGTTGGGACCTGGTGAAGTAGCTGGGAATTCCTGCTGGGAATGAGCTGGGAATTCTTGCACGGGTGTCTGTGCCTGACCTGCTCTGAGCTCTTGTTTGTGGCCATACCTCAGGGACGACATCCAGTCCCAGCAGCAGCTGACACTGCCTGGCAGAGCGTGGCTGTGCTGACGCCAACGGGATACAGATAAAGTGCAAATAAAAGCTCTGATTTACTGGGGTGCCAGAAGCCATGGGTTGCATGTTTGTCTTCTGCAGCATTCCAAAGTAGTGCCCAGGCAGTTTGCACAGCCTCTTGCTTTTTCCTTGCGTGGTAGGTGCAAGGGTGTTATCAGGGTGCTGATAGAGAGGAGGGAAGAGAGAGATCTTGTCTTTTGCTTTCTCTCCTTTTCAGACTCTTAAGACAAATAAACTTATGAAATCTGTTAGATAATGTTGCTGTCAGCAAGGCCAAAAAAGCCATGCTTTTTCCTGGTGGTAGGAGTAATCTTTTTGGTAATCCTTGAATACTCAGACCAGTTTTCATGCTCCAGAATCACATTTCTGAAGGGGGTCTGTATTTCTGAGAGCAGTTGAGTACCTGCAGCTTCTACTGGCTTCTATTTTGCCTTAAATATGGGGAGGCTAATGTTTTGGATACTGTTAAAGAAAATAGGGGAAAAGGAAGCCAAAGTGTGGTTTTGGAGGAATGTTTTCTGTGCCAAAATAAGCATCTATTGTCCTCATTTAAAGAACAAAAAAAACCCCAACAAAATACCCCAACTTAGTTGAAGTGAGGATTGTGGTTATTGGTATATTTAAAAAAATAAAGCATCTCATGCTGCCAAAGCAGTTCAGGCTCAGTTGACTTGGAAAAATGCTGTTACAGTGACACATTAATAATCACAATTACACTTTGATATCATGACAAATTCCAGTATTTTGGATTTCTGTTGGTTTTAGTGTTCACGTTTAGCAATAATGAAGCAGCTTTTCTTAATCCTGGTTTTCTCTTCTCCCTGAAGGACTGGTATCCTGTTGTTGAGCTTCCCCAAACTGTGCCAGTAGCCAAACCCCAAGCCGTGTGTGCTGGGAAATCTGTCCTTCTTGCCATTGAATGTGTTTCTCTTGTGGGTCTTGATTTGCAAATGCTGGGGCTGTTGAAGTGAGGAACAGTTGAGCTGGAGGCAAATCCTGCCTTTGGGATACTTTACAATTTGTTCTCATAGGTTACGTTGTATAATGGAAGTTTGGTTGTTGGTTCTGGGCTGATTTATTTTATGCAAGTGATGACACCAACCTTTCTCTGAGCTGTGTAGTCACTTTTTGCATTTGCTGATGCACTTCTTGTGCCCTGTGCTCTTGGTGAGCTCGAGCACCCACCGAGGCTGCTGTGCTCAGTGAACAGTTGGAACCTGCAGGAAAGGAAGCTGCCCTCCCCTTTTCCCTAGTTCCAGGGTAGGGCTGTACATGAAAACAAGTTTCCAGTTTGCAGTGTGTTCCTCCTTTTCTTCTGCTGTCCCTAAACCATGCTGAGCAGCACTCTTGTGCCTGATATCCCAAAGGCAAACTTTAAAAACCCTCTAAGGGTAGGAGGCTTTGGCAGCTGGTAGCTGTGAGTTCCGGCAGCTCTTGTGGAGTGTTTTTTACAGTCTTCCTGTGGATTAGCTGACTCCCTGGCCTGGCACATAATTTCTCTAATGCTGCTTGGCACAGCTCCAGGCTCGTTAGCTCTGTTTATTCTTGGTCAGGCTTGGTGCTGGCAGGAGCTGACGTACATGAGCGTCTCTGAGGATTTCAGTTTTTGTCGCTTCCCTCCTTCCTCAAACTGCATGTACAGGAGCTTTTGTCTCTGAAACCTGCGTTTTCTCTGCTGTGGCTTGTGGGAAGAGCAAATCCCTGTTTGTAGATCTTGGATATTTTAAACTGTTCTTTGGCCAGATGGTTCCTTAGGCTTGAATCTGATGGGTTGGATCTGGCTGAGGAAGTTTCTTAGATGCTTCTGTCACAGTGTCTGTTGAGAATTAACTCTGAATGTGCTTTTGTGCCTCTGAGTTTTGTTGAGACAGCACATGCTTTCAAAGGTCACTGCTTTTCACAGTTTGACTGGATTTGGAAGTTGCATTGCACAGAGCTTGAACATTACACCAAGAAAGGGAAAGACAGAAGTGAAATGTGCCCTTTTTCCTAGGTCTGGATCACTTTTACCTCAGGGGATTATTGGAAAAGCTTTTTTTCACCAAGAGCTTGCTGGTTTTCTTGTTTTCAGTCCAACTTTTTTTCCATATTGCGAAATAGAAGGTAATGCCTTGAATTATACTTTTGAATAAACTATTAATTACCAGAGTTTATTTCTGGTGTTTTGTGTTGTTTTTCTGCAGTTAATGACAAATGAAATTGAAGACAATCCCCACTTTCTGTAGGGACATTGTGTATTTGGAGTAGGATGGAATGAGAAGCCCCAGACATAGCTGTATGGCTTTATCTTAAGGATGTGGTATTTGTTAAAAATCCAGTTTTGATTATTTGAAAACCACAAATTCAGATTAAGCCTGCAGACTACATCCAGGTGGAAAATGGATACATAGGAAGAAAATCACTGGAAATGGTAGCAGGAATTCCTACTGTAGCAGGGTGCTTAAGCACTTTTTAGGAAGGAAGACAGCTGAGGCTCAGTTCCTTCCTAACCATGAAATAACACAGCATGTCTAGTACTGTGGTCTATAAAATAAACCTAAGTTAAGTAGCCAAGCAACACTGGCTTGCTGCAGAAATCTCAACCAGAAGCCAAAGCCAGAAAAAATGTTCACAGTAGATCTTCAAAAGTAGCAGAAGGTGATGGATTACTGGTGATTTTACAGTCACAGATTTAAAATATACCATTTAGTTTTTACCCAAGCCAGTTAATTAAAAGATGAAAAATCATCAGGAGTTTGAAGACTACTGGTATCCATGGGTCAAGGGCTGCCCTAAGCTCCAGCCTACTGAACAGAAAGAGAAACACTATTAATTTCCCAGCTCTAGTGTTTGATTGTCTTACAAAGATGTGATTTTTCTGTACTGAATGCTGTATTTTGCCTGCTACAGAAATATTTTTTTTCTCAGCAAAACTTAGTAAATCACTTTGATTCGTTTTACATTTGGGGGCAGGAGAAAGCAAGCCAGGCAAACTTGTGTGAAGACTTTATATAATTAAACCTGGTTTGGGGGTGCAGGATAAATGAGATGATTTCTGAAGGTGTTTTTATAAATCTGGTTTTAGTGTACCTACTAGCAACCTACATCTGAAGCAAGTAATTTTTGTGGCTTAGGGTTGATCAAAAAGTTGGCCATCAAACAATCTCCAGTGACTGTAGGATTTTGGTCTCCCAGACTGTCTACTAGCACTTCATTATCCTCGGGGTTAGAGCCTTCTGTCCACTATCTTCAGAAATTCCGTGTTGCAATTTAAATCCATTTCTTCTAGCCATTTTCATGAAAAACAAGTTTTTTCCCTGCTTCTGTTATCCACATAACCTTCCCCTGTCAGAAAGCAGATTGTGTCTCCCATCAGTCCCTCGTGCAAGGCAGAAGCCCTGGACTTAGCAGACTTAGCTTTTTCTCCAGACTGTATTTTCTGGGCTTTAGATCACTTCTGTTGGTTCAATCTCTTTGGCACAGGCCTTCATTTTCCAAAAGCAACTCCCTCCCCAAAGGACAAATGATTGAACAGGATTTGAAGCACCGATGAAGATGTAAGCAAAGATGTATATTAGGAGGAGTTTAAATTGTGGGATGTTCAGTGCTTTGAATTTTCCTTTAGCTTTTTCAGCTGTGAGCACAAGGCAGGTTTATAGACACAGCAGCTGAATTTGAGAGCCGGGAGAAAGAGCAGTAGTAATAAAAGGCAGCTGAATTAAGGTAGAAGCAGGAAGATAAAAATCTCTTCCCTCTCTTCTCCAGTTTCTGGCAGTTACAGAAAGTTAATGATAGGGGCCTCAGAGGTGAGAACTCTTCACTAATCCTGCAGACTCCTGGGAACCTTTCCTTGGTGGTGTCTTCTTCAGCGTTGAAATTCAGGAGCTCACTATCAGATTCAGGGAGAAATAGTTGCCTATTGGCACACAGATCACTATGACCCAAGAATTTACACATTCAAAGGAACAATGAAGCACTTTGCAGGTGGCCGAATTCCTCGGGGGGATCTATCAGCTACAGGGCATCAATGACCAGCCTTTATATTTAAGGAGGAATGGGGCATTCCAGTCCAAACTTTCTTTTGGTTGAATTGGCAGCTTGTCCTTTAGGGCACTGTTATCGAGCATTATTATATCAAGGTAATTAGAATTACACAGCCCAGAGTGTGGTAGGCTTTCACAGGAGTGAGGCAGAATCCTTCCAAGAGGAGTGAGTTCCCGGTCTTCACAGACCAAAGCAGCACGTTAAGGAGGAGTGAGGATGCAGTGGTGTAAGTGCCAGTCTTCCTGCCACATCTGCTGCATTTACAGAGCAGAAGCCACTGCTTCCCAAACCCTCTAAACCCGTGAAGTTTCAGTGGGTTGCATTTCCTTAGTTCGCCTCTCAGCCCACACACGTTCGGGAGGGCTGCAGCCCTCAGGTGAGTGTGGTGGGGATAAAAACTCTCCTTCCTAATGTGCTTGGTGATGTTCTGAGAGCATCACGGGGATGTTCTGACGTTGTGCTGCTGCTTAGAAGTGAGATGCAGTGATGGAGCTGAGCTTCACATCACTGCTCGTTTTAGTTTACTCCAGATCCGCGTGCAGATGCAGAGGGTGCTGGTTTCAGGAGCTGACTCTTGTCTTTCAACAGCAGCAAAGCACGTGTTACACGTTAAGTGCCTTGGAAATACAATGAGGTGTTGGGATTGCACTGAAGTATTTGGAATGCCTCCAAGCTGCTCCCATGCTAAAGGAAAGGCTTGCTGCAAACTCTTCAGGCATCAAGCAGATTCCTCTTCCCTCAGTCCCACACATGAAAGTGTCTGTCTGTGCCAGGATCAGTTTGTGTATCTTAGGGCTGGCAGATGTGCTGAGCAATACATCTGTCTGCAGATATGCTACCGAGCAGCTCGGGATGTGTGCAGGGTGTGGAGAGGCTGCCCAGCCCCAGCTAGCTTCATCACTGGAATATCACAACAGCTGCGTGATTCATTTCTGTGGGGATAAATCTCTAATGGCTGAGACTCAGTGATAAATATCATGTGTTCAAGGTTTTTCATGTGTTCCTTTTCATTTGTTAGTTGTAGTATTTCTGGCAAAAGTTACCGTGCAGTTCTAAGCCATTAGGAGGAAAAAAGCTCCCCCCCCCCACCCGTGATGACTACCTGTTTGTAGTGGAAATGCTGTCAGCGTTTGCAAGAGAGAAGTTGCTGATGTCTGACTTTACTTGGTGATAAAGAAATTTACTGCCGTGCATTTTGGCCCCCAGAAATGGTATCAGTAAAATTGCAAAAGGTCCCCCTCTCCCCCACACACACCTGTTATCAGCATTTTTGAAGTACAGTCATTCTGGCAGGAATTCAGATCTAGAATGTATGAACACATTACCACCTTTTCCAGAGCCCTTTTATCAGAGACATTGTGTTCTCAAATAGGTCATAGAGACAACAGAAAAAGCAAGAAGTAACAAGACATTTCTGTGTAGCCAAAGTAACTTACTTACTGGCTGCTGCTGCTGGGTCTTGCTGCAGAAATAAAATGATTTTGATAAGAAGTTTCCTGTTTAAATAGACATTTGACTATGTGTCCTTTGGCTTTAAGGAAGTCTTAAAATCCTTTCCTAGTTGCTTAGCTGTCTGGGTGGTTTTTATTACTTTGAAGTTCGGCTTTATCTGCTGGCTTCAATCACAGACGAGCTGGCTGCTTATCACATCTGTGGATCAAATCTTCAAAGGTTTTGTCTGAACAGTTGGGATTTATGGGGTCACGTGGAATGCCCCTCGGAGGGCGCTGAGCCCACGGCAGCAGAATCGCGGGGAAAGGCTTTTGTGTGTGGGTGCCAGAGGCGGGAGGGGCTGCGGCTGCGCTGGGGGTGTGTGTGCGGTGGGGAGGCGCTGATAGCCAGGGAAGCGCAGCATTGCCGGCGCTGGCCCCGTTTCAGCACGAAACATATAGAGAATGTGGGAGACCAGAGCGCATTCCTAGACACAGACTCACCGTGTTGCTGCTTCCAGTGGAGCTGTGTGAAATGTCAGAAGGAATTAGACCCGTGCTGGAACTGACAAGCACATCGGGCTCTGCAGCACTAGGCTTCACTGCACTTCTACAGCCAAGCAACTACACTGAATGGGGAAAATGGAGATTTATTTTTTTTTCCCCTTCAAAAAGGTGGCTTCTTATTAAAAGTTAAATAAATAAAAAAAATTTTAAGAAAGGAGAAAAAAAGAACAGAAAAAGCTGCCTAGGTTTCTGCGTACTTCAACAGCGAGCAGCAGCTGTCAAATCTGCAGCCAAGACTGCCTTGTTCCAGCCCCAAGCGTCCCTGGAACAGTGTGCCAGCTGAGACGAGCATCTCCAGGAAAAGCACATTGGAGTGCTCTTGCCTCTGGAACAGAGCATGGTTTTCAGGCTGTGTTCAGGCATGCCAGGCTTTGCTGACTGTACAAAAATGGGCGGGCTTGGTGCAGCAGCATATGTTTGTTGCATTTTTGAGTGTCTTGCGAGCAGCTTTAGCTGATGAGGTCACTAGAGATGATGCTTGGCTTCAGACAAACACAGTGATACAACTGCATGTGCTGTGAGCTTCCATTCAGGAGATGATGATTCAGTTAAAGGATTGTAATGATCTCTTCAAACAGTATTGGAAAGAAAGCAGTTTTTCCTTGGATGAAGTACACTGTGAGTTACCTCCTGCAACAGGGTGAACAGGTGCTGGGAAGACAGGATAACCCCACTCACTGTGAAGCATTTAGGAATAGGTATAGTTAATTCGATATTCTTGGAGATGTGGCTCGTTGCCGTCTTTGACTCCTCCATTAGAACGTGCGGCTGCTGCAAAGACAAGTTCCACGTGTGTGTGCTTGTATTCTTTGGCCAAAGCTGCTCTCGTTCGGCACTAAATACGCAGCCCCTCTTCGGCTCAGAGCTCCACCCCTGTGAAGGAGCAGAGCCTGCCGAGGCTCTGGAGCCGCCGCTGTCCGCCTGCCATGGCTCCTCCTCCCCTCCCACCCTTGGGTGGAACCAGAGAAGGGAAAACTTGCCCGCAGTTACAGGCAGCAGAGCTCGCAGAACTGCGGCAGCAGCATGTCCCACTAGCCCGGTTAGCAGTGATTCTGTCCTTCCCGAGGTGCTGCTGCTGCTGCTGCTGAGCGCAGGAGATGGTTGTAGCAATGGGAGCCGGGAAAGTTCTGGAAAGGAATGAACAGCCGAGAGACCTGGCATTCCTTGGGCAGCTTCAAAGGGAGGTGAAGTATCTGAATCAGCGCAGGAGTAAATGAGCACTGCTGCTGCCATGTTGGCAGGACAGAGCTGTTCAGAGGCAGTTGGACGAGTTCGTGGCTGATCCGGTTTATCCAGTGTTGAAGATGGGAAGTTACTTGTCTGCTCCAGCATACTTCTCTCCCAAGGATCCCTTTCGGTAAGTCTTGCACAGGCTTAGCTGTGGGCCTCAGAGTGTGGTTTCCCTGCTGTGATGCCATCCCAGGCAGTCAGTGTGTGAGGCTGGAAGAATGAGGTCCTGTGCTCGTGTACTGGAAAAAGGCAGCCTCAAACTGGGATGCCATATTGCTTTGAGGAGGTGACAGGGAAGGTTCCTATTGCCAGTCCCTTCCCAGCTCCCTGCTTCGAGGGAACAGCTCCAGTGTGTGCACAGCCAGGCAGGCTCCCTTCCCAAGAGCACTCGATGTGCCACTGCACCCTGTGCCCCTTTGCTCACCAGCAGAGGAATGAGATTAATGTGGCTGCTGCTGCCTCTCTTCCAAAGCTCCTTGTGACTGGGTGAGGTGAGGTGCTGCTGTGGGAGTTCAGGAAGGTGATGTAATCTGCAGTGAGGCAGCACATAATCCTGTTTAAGAAATCAGGCACTTTGCAGGTAACTAGGGATGAGCAGCACACTTCCCTTACATGGAAAGGATTCTTCTGTGATATTTTGATTAATTCAACTTTGATCGGTTTTGGTCCAATTGAACACATGAGAATCGAGAAGGGCGATAGTTCCAGAACAGCACGTTGATTGCATTGCACCTCCACAGGGAGAAGGGTCAGTGGGGCTGAACACAGCCAGGCTGGTGATTGACACTGATGTGCTGATTGGGTGGATGGATGGGGAAAGGCACAGCTTGCACTTTCATTGTCTCGCTCCTATCCCCTCTGCTCGGATTTGCTTGTTATTGATCCTGTTCTGCAAACACTTTTGTACTGCTTTGGGAGGAAGGAGCCTATTGGTGAAACAGTCTAGGATAGGAATGGATGCTGCTGCACAGTTGTTGAGCTTCTTTAGGCAACTTTCTAAAACAGCAGCTGCTTTCAGAAGAAGGAAAGTGAGCAGACACTCATTATTTGTTATATGTGTAGGGTATTACGCTAAGCCATAGATACACCTTCTCCTGTGTGTGTGGAAATGGTTTTGCATAATAAGAGCTTCAGCACTGTCTCTTTCTAGTGGTCTGTTAGCCAGTGTCTGCTCTTCCTTGTCTGATGTCTCTTACCTAGCCAGTGCACACACTGCTGCTAAGCCCGGGTGAGTAAGCCCTTGTGTGAGCCACAGGCTGGGCTAATGCTTTATTCTGTCTGTGTGACTGTCCTCTGCCTGCCCTGGCTGCAGAATTGGAACCTCGGCTCTCCCGAGCCTGTCTAGCGTTAACTGATCTGGCCTGACAGTGTGTGTGAGGGGGGCATTTTGTTAATGAGCCCTTCTTGAAGGGATCTGTCTCTTCAGTGCCAGGGAAGTCTTTGCTTCCATGAAGGTATTGGCTTTCATTTAGCTAGAAAAGAGATGCCACCAGCCACCAGTGCTGCTTTTCAACTGAAATTAGGCCGGTTACCTGTTGTGACCTGATCCTCCTACCACCCCCCACAAAACCAAGAGTCCGTGGAGCAGTGATTTGTGAGCTCTGTCTGCACTTGCTGTGCTGGAGAGCATCAGGACTGACCTCTGCACCCAGATGCTGCCTGCGGTTCCTGGACGATGGCTGTGGGAGGCAGATTAATTTATAGCCAAGGCTGGGATGTGAAGGATTATAATGTCTGGTCTGTATAATCAGAGCAGAGTTCTGCAGCTCTGAAAATGGTGAATGGTCACCATTTTCAACACATCAGGTATGGCTGTTACCAGTTCTCCGTGAAACTTGATTAACCATGGTTTGCTACTCTGTAATAAGAATAGCAAATAATCTAGGAAAAGATTAGTGGTTTCTAATCTATATAAGATAGAGGAGCATGGCATACTCCTTTCTTTTGGTTGTGGTGACTGGCAAGAGTTGGCTTCCTTAATACTTGTAGCAGTAATTGTATTTCTGTCTCAGCTGATGTGAACCTTGGTGCAAGGGCACAGCTCCAGTGAGGCAGGAGAGGAAGAAATGGCAACTTTTGTATCTTCTGGGATAAAATTCTGACATATCTCTTCAATGAGAGCCTTGTGGAACAATCATGTGATGCTTTTACCATTTGGTGAAGGCATCAAAGCCATACCTGTGTGCTGTGAGCCAGTTTCCCACACCTGCCAAATCTAAGCCTTTTTAAAGTTACAGAATGCATGCTAAATAGCAAAGGTGCTGCTTGGCAGCATGGGCTGCACTGTTCTGTTCCTGGCAGGGATTAATGAAGCAGCCAGTTAGACCCATTCCAGCATCCAGCCTCTGCAGGGCTGCTTGCTCTGTTCCTGTTGCCTCATTGCCCAGGGTGGGGTTCTGAGCCTTAAGCTGCAAACTTGTCCTGCCCAGATTTGTTTAATTACATAGCAGAGAACTGACTGCTTGCTGGCTCCACCTCCTCACCTTCATTTTGCTATGGGTGTGTTCCAAATTAGATACCAGAGCTTATTTCCGGATGGAAGCAAACTTAACTAAGTGCTGTAAGGTTGAATCAAACCATTTAGTACTAGAGGAAGGGTAAAGGCAAGACAAATGCACACGATCCTGTGGAGCTCACCTAAACAGAATTGCAGTTTGTATTGCTTTTGTAGAAATTTTACATTTACTTAGGGAGAAAAAGGAAGGGGTTCAAGGTGAAATTGAAGAGGGTGAGGAGTGGAAGGTGATGTGCTTAAAGACAAATAAGTGACCCACCTGTGTGGAGAGAACATAGAAAGTTAAGTCCTGAAATCCTGGTGAAGCAGTCTTCAGCATTGCTGTCTGCATCCCAAGCGCAGGTCTGGTCACAGCTCCCTGTTTGAAGATGTAATCACTCCTGGAGCACACACACTGGTACAGGCATGCATGGAGGAGTTGGATAAGTCTCAGGGATCCGATTTGCCATGCTGAGCCAGATGTTCCTGCCACAAAGTGATAGAAATCTTTGCTGTTAGTCTCCACTTGCTCTTTTTTCCCTCCCACTCACCTCTTCGCTCATTCAGCAGAGGTATTTACTGCAAATGGAAGCCAAAGGCCAGTGGTTGAAGGCAGAGTGCACTGGGATGCCCTCTGGGTCTCTTGCATACCAGGAGCAGGGTGTAACCATGACAGTGCCCCCAGGCTGGGGCTCTAGTGATGTATGTACCCTGTACAGCAATCTTAAATTACTGTTCCCTCTGCTTCACAGAAGATTGGCAGGGCCTGTTGCATGTGCTGGAGTTCTTTCCCATCACTTGGAGCGGGGACAGGCCTTGATGCTCCTCAGCTGGGAGAACAAACACTGTAGAAGCCAGATATATTTTAAGGAGCAATCTTCCTGAGGGGAGGGTATGGCACTGAATACTCCATGAGGTGTGGCTTTTTTTCCCTAAGGCCAAAGGCTGCTTACAAGCAGCTTTACCTTGTTGCTTTGCAGTCTCTTGAGATGGAGCAAATAAGTCTCTCCATGCTCTCTTGGAGCACGACCAGCCTCACATATCATCACGCTCATTACAAGCTGCTGGAGTTTACAAGGAATGTCTTTGGCACAAATAAGCTTTTAGGAAGCTTGTGAGAGGTGAAGTCAGCTGTAGCTGTCATCTTAGCCCTGGGAGCATGTAAAAAGTGCTCCTCCAGTGCCACCAGCAGACCCCAGCACACTGGGTGCTGAGGGGGACCAGCTGCCTGGAGGGACACCCACCTAAATCCCCACCCCACTGCAGTGGTTTCCCCCCAGTGCAGCAACTGAGACAGGCATTAGGGTAGGGGACAGAGGAAAGTCTTCTCAGATTTGGGAAGACATTGTACTGATGACAGCATTGATCCTCAGGGTGTTTCTTTGAACCAGTTATTGGTGACTAACCTGCTTTGTATTCTGCACTCAGAAATGGCCAGTGCCAGACTTATTTTCCTTTTAAAGTCTGAGAACATGCTGCCCAGGGCTAATGGAATAATCCTTACTGATGCAACTCCTGTCTGTGCCTTATCTTTCCAGTAAGTCACACCTCCATGCTGCTGAAGTTAAACTCCCTTGCCCAGTGCATCTTGCTGAGGCAGGATTATATCAGCAAGCCTGGGTTCTGCTTGTGATTTGCTAAAAAGGTATCTGCAATAGAATTGCTGCATTTTTTTCCCTTGATTTTTGGGTTTTTTTTTTTTTTTGATGGGGAGGTTTGTTTCTTGAAAGGATGTAGATAGAGGATTAGTAATGGTTTCTTGTTGAAATAGAGGCTGACAGATATGTGAAGGACTTGGGGATTCTCTTATTGAAACCAGAGAATTAGTTTTATTTAGGGTTTTTTGGTGGGTTGCTTGTGGTGTTTATTTTCTCATACACTGTGATCAGCAAAAGGGAGAGCAATTGCCTGGGAGAGGTGGACTTTCATCACAGTTAATTGGTGGATGCAGTAAGTATATGGAGCTCAGGGGATGAACTGCTTTGAAAACTCTCCCTCAAATGCAGAGTGCTGCTGTTTACCTTTTGGGAGAGGCCTTTCTACAGAACAAAAGAAAAGCTTTCCAGAAAGGTTGGTGCAAAACTGGCTTTGCATTTCAAAGGGAAGTGGATCCTGCCTCTCTGTCCCACTTCCTCAGCTGGCTGAGGAGGCAGGTGCCCTGGCACAAGGGTGATGCTATAGAAACACTAAGCACAGACAGAGCAGAGCTCTTGCTGTGCTGGGCAGCTCTGCAGCTGGAAACTTGCATCCAGAAAGAGAGAGAAAACAGAGGAGCAAAATTCACAAAGCAAAATTTATAAACCTACTGAAGTGTTTCGGCATGTGGGATTTGTTTTAAACTTTGGAAGCTTTTTTCTCTTTGTACTGGTTGAATCCACCTCTCCTTACAAACCTTGGATTTGGTGCTAATTTTCAGATGAAAGAGCACTGGCAAGTGGAAGGGTTTAGTACATCCATAACTGACAGACCTACCTGGTGGTGAGCTGCTGCTGAATGTGTTCTCCATGCAGGAAAGGACCGTTGATTTGTGACTTGTTGCCAACTGGAACTTTGTCCCTTTGTTTCCTTCAAGGTGCTCTGAATGCCAGGATCCCCTCACTAACTGGTACTATGAGAAAGATGGGAAGCTGTACTGTCACAAAGACTACTGGGGGAAGTTTGGGGAATCTTGCCATGGCTGCTCTCTGCTGATGACTGGACCTGTGATGGTAAGGACTTGGAAGGACTCCTGCCTGGAGACAGGACATGCCTGCCTCCACCTCCTCAGACTTAGGTGGGACTTATCTTAGTTATTCAGATAACCAAATAAACAGGGTAATCATCTCCTTGTTATTCTGATCTCTAAATGAAATGAAGCTTCTGTGTGCAGATTCTAGATAAAAATTAATTTTGAACACAGGTAGCCGTTAAAGGAGGGAGATGTGAGCATCTGAAGCGTATGAACAAATCAGGTGCTGAAAAGTACAGACCTGAGAAGCAGCAAGGTGATTCAGGGGACATTGTTCAGTTTCTGTAGCACAGTGCCTCAGTGTCTCCAGGGGTGATTTTCCACTGCACTGTGGAGTCAAAGCTCTCTGCTCAGGATAAGCAGCAGGTTCTGGCTGTGGCAGGGTTCCCATCCAAGTCCCACCTGGGTTGTGGCCAGAGTGCTTTTTCAGGCTGTCGGTGTCTTGGAGCAGGGTTAACCCCAACTGCTTTGATGTATTGAACTCTTCCTGCACAATATGGGCTCATCGAAATGTTCCCCTCCTGCCACAACCTTGCAAATATTTAAACTTTAAAACTGCCAAGAATGAAACAAAACCATTATTTTTCTAGAACCTAAAAAAACCCAAGGATGATGCTCAGTAATATGATTGCTAACTCAAAAGGAAATACTGAGAAATGTGCAGACAATTTCTCATTGCCTGCAAAAGTCTTTACATAATAATGTCACTAAAGGAAGTTCTCATAAGGAAAATAGAAAACCAGACAAATTAATAAAAATATTCTTTAAAGGTATTTTGTCTCAGTTCACACTTTTTTTTTTTCCTGTCAGCTGGCTGGTTAAATATCTGAATTTGTGCACTGCCTGTCTGCCAAAAAAAAAAGCCCTTTCAGCTTTATTAATTCAGGCGTAACATTAGTTATCTTGCCAAGAGCAACTGAACAGGAAGGTTTAATACCTTGTTTATTAGTCTGCAGCAGACTATCAACTATTTTTGATAGTTGAGCAGCTGCCAAATATAGCAGTGGTTCCTGGGACATGAGCTTTGCTTAGAGTGTTGATGTGTTTGTTTTGGAGTTCTGCAAACAAGGTGCCATGGATGGGGTTCAGGAAGGACAGAATGGACTAATATAACTCTCCAGTAAAAGCTGCCACTTGTCTTGGAGATGTGAATGAACACGTTAATTGGAGAGGAAAGCAGGAGCTGCATCTGCTGAGGGGTTTTGGCCCTCCTAAGCTACTCCCTTTTCTGTCTGTAGGTGGCTGGTGAATACAAGTATCACCCCGAGTGCTTTGCTTGTATGAGCTGCAAAGTGATCATCGAAGATGGGGACACCTATGCACTGGTGCAGCATTCCACTCTCTACTGGTAAGAGGAGCTGCACTTTGCCACAGAGCTGCTTCCTGCTGAGTGTAAGCCGTGTGCAGCTGGCTCAGAGGGGTTCAGCCGAATGCTGCTCTGAGGAATGCCAGGAAGCCGCCTTGGAGGGCGGGAGGGAGGAAGGGCTGGTGTAAACACTTAAACTGTGGCTTGCGGTCAGGGAGAGAACTCTAATGTGTGAGTTTGGCAGGGAGGGATGGGACATTGCTATAATGACTTTCTTCACTTCTTCCAGTGGAAAATGCCATAACCAGATTGTGCTGACACCGATGATAGAAAAACACTCCACTGAGTCTCTGCGTGAGCAGCTGCCTTATACACTGACCCTCATCTCCATGCCAGCAGCCACAGATGGCAAGAGGGGGTTCTCTGTGTCTGTTGAAGGTGGCTGCTCCAGCTATGCCACTGGTGTCCAGGTGAAAGAGTGAGTATGACCAGATTTTGTGCAATGTACAAAAGCTTTTACCAGCTCCCTGTGCAGAGGGAGCTGGTAAAAATCCTTTAGTACTGTTGTCCTGAGGGAATCTTGGCATTACAGGGACATAGACTGGCTGTCCAAATAGTCATTTGTGTTTGGTCTTCATTTCATAAGTCTTGTGACAGCCTTAACTGATAATTGTATCTCTCAGTGCTGTCGCTTTCAGTGAACACAAAACGTTTGAACTAAAATTTTGCCACTGGTGATATGAAGAGCTCTCTCCAAACCAGCTCAGGCCTAAGCTCTTGGTCTAATGGTAGCTGCCTGTGTTGGTAGATGAGCATTGTTTTATTTCAAAATACTAATATTTTGAGCATATTTTGGATAATTTTGGCTAAACTGACTACACATACAGACTGTAATTCCCATATTTAGAGTTAACAGGATGCACATCAGCCCAGATGTCCGAAATGCCATCCACCCTGCAGATCGTATCCTGGAGATCAATGGAGCTCCCATTCGTACATTACAGGTGGAGGAGGTGGGTAGAGTTCTGTTCTGATGCCTCCTTCTCCTCTGCCTTCCTACATCTTTTCTCTTTCCTGACACTGTTCTCCCACCCTACATGCAGTGTGTGTACACTGCTAGTACTTGTGCTGACAGAAGGAATAAACATGAAGGCAAGCTTTGCCTTCCAGCTGGAGAGGAAAATGTAACAGATGGAAATGCAATTAGGATTCAGTCCTGATTTTGTGGCATTCAAATGTGAAGGGAGGTAATAAGGAAAGTCTAGGGCTGTGACAGAGGACAGAGAGGCTGTGAAGATTTTCCCATGTACTGCTGGTGAAGTGCACAGTTCTGATCCTTTTAGAGGCACTGCTGATACACAAGGGCCCAGCTGATGCTAGGGACATTTCCCATTGCAAAAAAACTATTTGCTGTCTGTATTTACAAGTAGATGCTTTCTACAGATATCAGGTGATGCTGCAGGAGTGTAAGGGGGGCACCATTACCCTCACTTCCCCAGGGTTTTATTTACTGTTGATGCTGAAGAGAACACGAGAAGCACCAAGGCATCTCTCAAATAAATCTCCTTGTAGCTTTTGCAAAGCTGTTTTTTGCAGCACTGTTCAAGGTGGAAACTTGTGTAGTTTTTGAACACTTCTCAGAAATCTAAGAAAAGTATTTAATAGAGTCATAAAATACCAGACTGGAAAGCACCTCAAGGATCATCTGGTCCAATCTTTCTTGGCAAAAGCACTATCTAGAGCACTATGTCCAGCTGAAATATAAGTGTGTCCAGTGTTGGGGAATCCACCACTTTGCTAGGGAGATTATTCCAAGGGCTGATTGTTTTTTGTAAAAAACTGTCTTTGTGTCTACCTGGAATCTTTCCAGGATTAATTTGTACCCATTACCCCTTGTATTTTCCATGTAACTCCTTGTAAATAGGGAGTCTCCTTCTTTGTAGCCACTCTTTAAATACTGGAACATGATGATAAGGTCTCCCCTAAACCTTCTCTTCTCAAGGCTGAACACACCCAGTTATCTCAGCCTTTCCTCACATGGCAGCTTCACAGCACTTCGGTCATCTTTGTGGCCCCTCTCCAGCCTGTCCATCTTTTTTATATAGCTTACATGTAGCTGACCAGAAAGAAGTATTGGATAGCACAAGTAACGTCTGTGTTGCCCGCCTGATTTGTCTGGTAGACAGTTGTTGTGCACACAACTAAACCACAACTATGGTGTGATCTCACTGAACTCTCTCCTCTGATTCCTGAGGGGCATTCCCTGTGTCTGCTCTGTCTCCTGTCCTCTGCATTGCTCCTGCTATCCTGCCCTTTGGTTTGCTTTCAGGTGGAGGAATTGATTCGCAAGACAAGCCAGACGCTTCAGCTGCTGATAGAGCACGACCCGGTGTCGCAGCGCTTGGACAGGCTCCGCCTGGACTCGCGGCTCCCCAGCCACATAAAGACGCCCATGTCCCCGCGCTCCCTGTCCCCTCTGGACATCAAGGAGAACCTGGAAGGAACGCTCCGACGGCGCTCCCTCAGGTAAAGGCTTGCAAGCACTGCCTCTGCCTTGCCTTTGCCCTGTGCTCCCTGGCTGGGCAGCTTAGGCCTTGTGATCGCAGTGACCTTGGGGACAGGGCTGATCTCTGATGTGAGCCGTGGTATAGACCACTGGAGAAGTGGTGGAGAGCTTTGGATTCTGCTGTGGATATATACTCTCTCTTCATTCCCTTGCAGGATGACAAACTTTCCTTAATAAAAATAAAGAGCTCTACTGTTAACAGAGAAAAGCTACTAAGTTTCAGAGTCAGAAAATGTAAAGGTCAGGTTTTTACCAGCCTTAGATGACTGGGGAAGAACACGTCCTTAAGGGGAATCTGGCTGAGACCTGGGACTTGGGAAAAAGTGTTTCTAAGAGTGGAGCACTTAGTTGCTCATTTAGTCTTTTACCAGTACTTTCTTTAGAGATAGAAAGTGATGTGTCTTTACAGCTTCCTTCCCCTGCTGTCAGAGCTCCACCTCAGACTGCCAGGGCAGGAGAGGTGGTTGTTGTAGTTAGGCAGCTGTGACTTGGAAGCTGCTCTGGATTCATAAGGAGCTTTCACAGTGCTGGGAGAGCATCTGGCTTTGGAGATAGTAAAAGCACTGGAGCACATTAGAAACTGGTCCCTTAGCAGTGAATGATGGGATATATGGACCAAAGGTTACTCAGCAGCTTTCCTGATCTTCCTGTCATCCTTGTTTTCCAGGCGAAGTAACAGCATTTCTAAGTCTCCTGGCCCCAGCTCTCCAAAGGAACCACTCCTCCTGAGCCGTGACATCAGCCGCTCTGAATCCCTGCGCTCCTCTTCCAGCTGCTCCCAGCAAATCTTCCGGCCCTGTGACCTGATTCATGGTGAAGTTCTAGGAAAAGGATTTTTTGGACAAGCGATCAAGGTGAGGGAGGTCCTCAAACATTTATCAATTACTTTGAGTACAGCAATGTCTGTCTGTGCCGGTATCCTTCACCACAGTCTCGGTGGCTTTGCCTTGCCGATAGTGATCAGTCTTGGATCTTCCCTGGTTTGCACTGAGGTCCATTTCTGTTTCATTCCCTGACCGTAAGTGTCTCTGACTGCAGATGGTTTTGACTTTGTCCCCTTTGAATGTCAACCTTGGCCATAGATGTTCATCTCCTGAGTCAGATTTAGTGCTCCAGTGCCTCTCACAGCAGCCTGCTGGGTGAGGTGGGGAGAACAGGGAACAGGCTACACTTCCTCTTACGAGCATCTTTCTCATGACGAGGTGCATTCAGCTCACCAGCATTTCTCACCCACCCTTAGTGTGGCGTGTTCAGGGGTTTGCTAGGCTGATGTAGTGACCGTGTCTGAACCCCTGGCACAGCATAAATGGCTTGTCAGTGTGGGTAGTGGTCAGGTCTTGCATGACTCTCACAGTTCTGATCTCAGTCAATAGCAGTTCTCTTGCATTTAAGCTCTCTGATCTTGACTGAGGGTACTCCAGCAGTTCCTGTCCCAACATTCCCGACAGCGTCAGGGCTACTTCCTCTGCCTTGTAAAGGTTCTGTGAGCTCCTCAGTACTCAGACTGCACTCACCATGGGATGGGACTTCCCCCCTTACACTGGTATAAACTTGAGGTGTCCAGCCGCCGTGTTCATCTCATGCTTCCACGGGAGGTGATGAGCCAGCACTACAAACCCAAGGCTTGATCCATACTAATGAGCATATTTCTCTTCTCCTCTGCTCATAGAGAAATAACAGGTGCAGGTAAGTGAACCTTTGCTCTGATGCATGCTTTTGTTCATCTGTGTCCCAGCAGTTACTGGCACAAAGGCATTTCTTTTCTGCTCAAATTACCCCGTGGCCATCCTGTTCTGGTGCATGCTCTGGGAGTTAAATTTGCCCCCGTGGAGTTTCATGTGACACTTGTTTCAGTTTTGCTGGTATGTCAGCTTAAGAATTCCACTTAGCCTTGCCTTTGTCTCTTCACTTCCCTTTATCATTGGATATTGGATGTCCCTGGCTTTCATATCCCTGGCTGAAACATGCAGTGTTCCCTGGCTCATTACTTGTGTATGGATGCTTGATTTCAGATGGGAGCAGAAGAATATTGTACTCTTGCTTCTGTTGTGTTATTCCATGCACTCACATTCCACCTATGTCAACGCTGTCCATGGCTCCAAACAACTAGTGTGTCACAGTGTTTGCAAGAACTCATAAGCTTCCTAAATACTATAGCTGGGTCATGTGTTCTGGATTTTAGTTCTAGAGGTTTTCTAAAGGAATTTTTGCCTTCGACCTTAAAAAAAAAAAAAAAAAAAGTCACATTTTTCTTAGGCTTCAGATTGACTGGGTGTGATGCAGCAAGTACTGTTTCTGGTCACATAATTCTCTTCTGATCAGAGAGGCAAGGTGGTTGTTTAGTTCCCTGGAGACCTTAGGGAGCCAGATTTGTCCAAGTTAAGCAAACAAAGAGGAGAGGATTTCCAGGAAAATGTGCTCATAGGAATTTGGACCCTTTCTACTCACTCCTGTACCCCATGCAAGCAAGCCTGAGCTGGTTACAAAAAACCTCCATAATACAGCAAAATGCCAGGAACTAGTTGGAGACAAGCAAACAGTTCTTGAGGAACTGGAAATGCTTTCCATGTCAAGAGCCAGGAAATTTATTACCTTATTATTATGATGGATTTCTTTGTGTTTTCCACTGTTCTAGGACATTCCTTGCAGGTTGAGACACACTGCTCCAAAGGAGCAAGGTAAAATTAACTGCTTCCTGCCTTAACTGAACAGCCTGTGCACTCCAGTTCCACTTGCATGTGGATGAGATTCACATTCCCCATAAAACCAAAGCATTTATAATACAGTTTTGGGTTGTTTGTTTTGGTTTCTGATGCAGGTGAACATTGATTCCTTTGCTGATGCAGAATGTAGTTGGTAAAGCTTTGTATAAAATGTGAGCATTCCACTGGACAAATGCATTCCATAAGGGAACTTTGAGGCAGGCACCCTGTGGAGGCCTTGGCAGCCTCTGTGCAGAGTCAGCCCCATGCTACCCAAACTGGAGCCTTCAGCTCTGGCTCTTGGCATGATCCTCTGTCAGCTTTAGGTAGTTTCTGTTTCACATGCAGCATCTTCAGTGAATTCCAAAAGGAGAAGTTTCATGTGGTTTTTGGCAGATCCCTGGCCTCTGAACTTCCTCCCATCTCTATTCTCTGGTGGGAGGGGAATGTTACACCTTTTCAGATGTCTCAGGAGCATTGGAGCTGTCTATTCTTGAACCTTGCCTGTAGTTGTGGGTTTTGTTTCCACCAGGTGACTCACAAAGCGACAGGAAAGGTGATGGTGATGAAGGAGCTGATTCGTTGTGATGAGGAAACACAGAAGACTTTCCTGACAGAGGTAGGAGCAGGATTTCAAAAAACTTCTGAGCCAGTAATGTGGTGGAACTCTCCCATCTTCTCCAGAGAGAGAGAGATCCTGCCAGCAACCTCGCAAGAATGAAGGTGCTGAGGAGGGAGACATTGCATGGGGAAAAGCTGACATGAGCTGAATGCTTGCTGCAGTGAAGTGTGACTCACACTGGGCAATAGACATTGCTTCAGCTCCAGTTCATCAATTTTTCAGTGATAAGAGCAGCTTCAGTCAGAGGCAAATTGAGCTGTGCAGTACATAAAGGATTTATCCCTTGAGCCTTGTGCATAAGTACAAAGGATGAGGGCCAATATCTGTAAGATATTTAAGACTCATACTGTATTTAAGCAAAACTATTTTCTTGGTGGCTGCCTACGATGTTTTTCAAAGTCAGATTTAGCTTAAAGGCAGCTCCCTAAACACCTGACACTGCTGTTGTGGCCCTGACACACACAGCACAGACCCAACAGCTGCCCTGGAGAGGGCAGCAACTTTTCACTCTGAAAAGTTGGCCAAACTCAAGGGTGCTCTCCTTAAAGACTAAGATCAGGTTAATTGCACATCATGAAAATGAAGAGGCAACAGTTAATTGAATGCCTTAAGGTTGGGGTTTGAGTGTTCTCTGTGATCCCTGAGCAGGACTTTGAGTGCTGGAGTGCTTTTCACCACAGAAGGGATCTGTCAGGACTTGCTCCATTCACTTTTGGGGGTGGGATGTGTCTGCTTGCAGGTGAAGGTGATGCGCAGCCTGGACCACCCCAATGTGCTGAAGTTCATTGGGGTGCTGTACAAGGACAAGAAGCTGAATCTCCTCACAGAGTACATTGAGGGGGGCACGCTGAAGGACTTCCTCCGCAACGCAGTGAGTATGGACACCTGGGAGAGCTGTACTCAGTGAGCCTGACTGTGCTGATGGTTGCACCAGCCTTATGCACTCGTTATTAGTCCTCTCCTTTGGAGCTGTGTAGTAAAGCTGCTTCGTAGCTGTGGGTGAGCTTGAGGCAGGAAGCTTCTTCTTTCTGGGGCTGTATCATGTGTCTCTGACTGCTGTAAAAGTCCCTGTTGTGAAGGAACTGCTGTCAGCAGTCCCTGACAGATGGTCCCTGACCGTTGAGGATTTGTCTTTCAGGACCCATTCCCCTGGCAGCAGAAGGTCAGCTTTGCCAAAGGGATTGCCTCTGGAATGGTGAGTTGGCCTGTCGCTTCATAACAGAGCAAACTCTGGGGTCAGGCTTAGTGGCTTCAGGAGGGTGGTGTATCACCACCAGCTGTGGATGCTGCCTGACTACTGGAATTAGGTTGTTGAGTGTGTAAATGCTCAACTTGGAACCCCTAACACCAGCTTTTCTCCTCTTGTTCCAGGCTTACTTGCACTCCATGTGCATCATTCACAGAGACCTGAATTCACACAATTGCCTGATCAAGCTGGTGAGTTACACCTCAGTTCCCACAGCATGCTGCTCCTGTTTTTGGCATCTTCCTCCTTTGGTTTTCTCCACATGATGTTCCCTCTTTTGTCAGGGTGGAACTGATTTCAGAGAGGCTTTGTGCCCCAGGCAAAGGAGCTTTATTCTGACACGGGAATTTCCAGACTGATCTAGCTTTCACAGTTTCTGTGTTCTGTTCTCTTACCACCCTTCCTCTGGTAGTGAATTCCCTGTAAGAGTTACTTTCTGAGAGTTAGTACAGCTCTGTTCTTTATCTCAACTATGAGATGTTCTCTGCAGCTGTTTCCGTTCTTTTAACCACTTGATGACTTTTTATTTGCACTCAGGATTCAAACAAGTGTGTAGGTGTGTGTGTGTGTGTGTGTTCTTTCTCTTTTTAAATGCTGGGTCACAAGATTTTGGTGTAGTTTCATTCCCTCAAACCTGACCTTTTTCACTTGGCTTCAGACAATGCAGGATGAAAGTCCAAGTTAATTTCTGACCAGGTGAAAGAGAAAGATCTAAAAGGAAAGGTCCAGGTTTCCTCTGGCAAGCGTAGTCAAATTGATGGGATAATTGCTAGCAATCACACAGGAAATAAGACAATGAAGGGAGGAAGCGATGAGTTGGGATCATGAATTGGGTCTCTTACACCTGTCTGGACATCTTGCTGCGCTCATGTGTTTGTAGGAAACCTGGATAGTTGCCCTTAGACTATAGCTGGCAATGAACAGGAATTGCAGCCTCTTTGCTCCTGAAAGGCTGAGAGTAATCAGTGGCTTGTACTGAATGCCCTGTGCAGGATAAGACAGTGGTGGTGGCTGACTTTGGTCTGTCCCGGCTGATTGTGGAGGAGAGGAAGAAGCCCACTTTGGAGAAGCCCTCTGCCAAGAAGCGCACGCTGCGCAAGAGCGACAGGAAGAAGCGCTACACGGTGGTGGGGAACCCGTACTGGA
This sequence comes from Cettia cetti, assembly GCA_013401135.1. NCBI lineage: Eukaryota > Metazoa > Chordata > Aves > Passeriformes > Sylviidae > Cettia > Cettia cetti. The sequence goes on from VZUI01033120.1 coordinate 24,740, forward strand.
TGGCCCCAGAGATGCTGAATGGTGAGAGTCCAGTGGCAGGGAGCAGGCAAGGACGCAGCCTGGGACAAGGACAGAGATGGCAGCATTACTGAAAGTTTCTGTGCTTCAGTAACAATCAAAGCTTTTAGAGCCTGTGGTTTTAGACCTGCTAATGTGGAAGCTTTTTCATACCCACAGAGGCCATAGCTGCAGTCCTGCAGTGCCTGACCTGGTAAAGCCTTTGTGCCAGCCCAGGTAATGTTTCCTGACAACAGGATTCTTCAGGAGGGCAGCAGAAGTAATCTTGCTACAATCCAAATAAAAGGGAAGACAAGAGAGGCCTGAGATAAAACTGAACCCAAGATCAATTTCTGGTATAGCCTCATGCTTTGGAACTGCCCCTTGAAACAGGGAATCCTTACACTCCAGGATGAGGTTTACACGTGCTGTTGCACAGATCTAGGGAGAGGCCATCTGCTGCCAGGTTTGCTGAGGCCTCAGCATTCAAGTGGGAGTTACCCAAGTGCAGAGGAATCTGAGTTTTGACATGCAACCCTCAGTTGCATTAAGGTTGAGCTATGACCCTTAGAGGAAAAGCTGCCCCTGCAGCAGTTGAGGTGAGGGTGACATACAGTGGATACAATTTCCTCCTAACAAGCAGATGTCTCTGACCAGATTGGGCAGTTTGGCTGGCTGGGATATCAGCATTGACCAGCAGAGTCTACTGGGGAAGGGAGGACTGGGCTTCTCTCCCCCAGCTCAGTTCTCCATAAGGCAAGAAGGCAGTCCTTCCTGTGTACTGTTATGTTTGCCTTTCAAGCCCTAAAAGAGTCTGAGGCTGCTTCTCAGAGTTTGTCTCAGTCCTGGCATTTGTCAAGGGAACGGCAAGAGCATAGTCTGACACCACCTCTGAAAGCAAGGCTGTTTACCAGCTCCTGCCTTGGGAGGGGTGTGCCTGTGAGCAGAGCGTGGCATGCTGGAGCCTGCCAGCTTTGCCAGGATCAAAGTGCTGCTGGTGTGTAATTTATTATCTCTGCAGTCACTGCAGCAGGGACTCCTGGCTGCTGGGGAAGCTGAGCACTGGCTCCATGCACTGTAGAGATGCACAACAACAGCAATCAGAAATGGGCAGAAGCTCAGCATTTGCTCAGACCTGATACAGTGCTGTCCTGTAATTCTCTAGTACAAGAGAGAAGCAGGCTTAAAACCTGCAATGGCAGTGTAATGCAGTTGGTGCATACAGATCTTGGGGTGACTGATCCTGCTCAGGTTTAAGCCTTGCTTTGTCTCTTGCTGTTTTAGGGCCCTCCAGGGAATTGTCTTAGTTAAGCTTTGTACTGGCAGCTCCTGAAATAGCTGGATGGGTAACTCTCTCTTTACAGAGCTGAATGTCTCATGTTTCCTACAGGACAGAGCTATGATGAGATGGTGGACATTTTTTCATTTGGGATTGTTCTCTGCGAGGTAAGACAAGGACATTACATGGCATCTTTAATGGACTCTGTCCCCATCCCTGTGCACACATGGTTTCACCCACATCTCTGCATCTGAGTGTGCAGCCTGTGACCTAACAGCACATTATTAGTGAATTAGACTGGGAAAATAAGCTTACCCTGCCTCTGTTTCCTCATGGAAGATAACTGGCTTGTAGTTTTCTGGTCCCAGTTTGTTCCTGGACTGAGAGAAGCTGTAAAAAAGTCATCAGGTTCTGACTGAGCCTGGTATCCATTTGAAAGTAGATGTATTCCCTGGAACTGTGATGCTTTTTTCTTTTTCTGCCTCATTAAAAGAACAATCAGCTGCATAATCTCAGCAAATTCAGGGCCTCCACTGGGGATGGCACTTCACTTCAAAGTGGAAACAAAAATCTCTTTGCAGGTCGATTAATGAAGCTTGCACCCTGAAGTCTGTTGGCTTAGTTTATTTCTGAGCCAATGCAGAGTCTGACTGTTATATCAGGCTTTCCTATCTGCAGAACAAAAAACAACACTTGAAATCTGCAAGGTATTTTCAGTTTAAAAGGTGTGTATGATAGTGGAAATACAGATGAAAGGCAGGGTTATGTATAACACAGCAGTTGCAGGAACACCAGGGGATGCCAGCACAGTTTCATTTTCAGTGTTTGGATGGAGGGGACAAAGAAAATGTCTGTGCATGAATCTTTGTGGCCTCATCTGGAGCTCTGTTTACATTGGGCCCTCCTCTCAGAGAATGTTGTGGTTGTGAGTGATAGATTTAGGAACTTGAAAAATCTGTATGTGGTATTAAAACAATTGTTTCATCTAGAAAAAAAGAGAAATAAAATGGTAGTAGCATATGAACATTCTCCTTGTCACCAAAACAATGCTGCTAAAAAAAATTAAGCACTCAAACAGATAAGGAAATAAACCTACCAAAATACATAATGGGTGCTTCTGTCTAGTTACATGATGTCGTGCTGAGTTATTGGCATAGAAAAGCCTGGGTGGTTATAAATAACACCCCTTCCATGATACCCAGTGAGGCTTTAAACCTAATGCTCTGTCCATGTAAAGTTTGTATTGACCTTTTTGGTCCACATCACCCCTCAGTTCTCTGCTGGGGGCTCCTTCCCTGCTACCCTTGTGCTGGAGGTGGTGAGCTGGGGCAGTTCTGGGCAGGGCTTCCCTTCCACCCAGCTCTTCACTGGCTCTCCTCTCCCTGCAGCCTCCTGGCTGTCAGTTATGGTTGTTCTTGTCTGCCCCAGCCCTCTGGCTGTGGGGAGGGTTGAGTCTGTCACTGGCAGGACAACTCAGAATTAGAGTTGCTGTTGGCTTCCCAGCATTGTTTAGGACTGAGGGGCTTTGCTGACGGTGTGGTAAGATGGTTAGAGAGGGGATGGGATGGTGATGCAGGTTGCCTTGATTACCTGCAGCCAGGAGGGGCTGCATCATCCCCAGCTGCAAGACACTGGGGAGCTCCCTGAGAGGGGCACATCATGCTGTGTCTTCTGGCAGAGAGACCCTGGGCAGAAGGAGAAGGCATCTGGGACTTCCTCCACAGCCATGGACACGTCGCCAGGTCTTGAAAAAGTTGCCAGTGAAGTTCCTCTGTACCTAGTGCCACCAGCTAGTGGCTTCATTGGAAAGAAAGAACAGTGTTTCTGTTGTTTCCTTTCCACCATTACATTTTGAAGGAGCCCTTGCCTGATGCAGAAGTTCCCTGTTTGTTAACACTCTGGAACTGTTGCAGTACTTGAGTGCCTCTCTCATTTTTCCCTAGATCATAGGCCAGGTTTATGCTGACCCAGACTGTCTCCCACGCACACTGGATTTTGGCCTTAATGTCAAGCTGTTCTGGGAGAAGTTTGTTCCTGCTGATTGTCCTCCAGCCTTTTTCCCTCTGGCTGCTATTTGCTGCAGACTGGAACCAGAGAGCAGGTAGGTTTGGGGTCTAGAGGGCTCCTCTTTGGAAGCCTGCAGGATGTGTCTGTGTTCCCATAGTGGGAGGACTGCTCTGCACAGGGGCAGCTCCAGCCTTCTATGGGAATGCTCAAAGGCTTCCATGAGTGAGAGACTTCAGACTCAACAGTTTGGGAGAGACTGTTGGAATCTGAAACAATTCCAAGACAGAGAGTAGAGGAGGAATGATTGTTCAGGATTTCTCAGGTACAAAGAGTAGGGGCAGACTTTGACAGTAAGGTAAATGCTTCATTTGATTTCAGTTATGAAGCTTCAGAACACTGTTGCTGCCAAGTATGCTCCAAAGAGCCAGACCTCCCTTGTCACTTACTGGCTATAAAAATGGGTAGCCCAGACAGATGAGGGCTTTGGAAGCAGAATGGGGAGGAAATCATGGTTCTGTTCACCACTCTGTACATGGTACAAGGATCTGGATGGACAACTAGCTCAGCCTTTCCAGATGCTGTTTTGCTTCCTCTTTCCTACTCATGTTTCCTCACTGCTGCTTCTAGGCCCCCTTTTTCCAAGCTGGAAGATTCCTTTGAAGCTCTCTCTCTGTACCTGGGAGAACTTGCCATCCCCCTTCCATCTGAGCTGGAGGAGCTGGACCACAATGTGAGTGTGCAGTATGGACTGAACCGTGACAAGCTACCTGAAAACACAACCTAGCCTGCTGCTCCTGCTGCCTGCATCTCTTCCATGGGAGCTGGGATGAGCATCAGGGAGGGAGATGCACTTCAGCCACTTCAGGGCATTAACGGGGCAGCACGCCGTGCATCTGCTGCACTGCCTCTCTCTCCCCACCCAGCCTCCCTCCTCTTGGATATCCTGACTCACTGTGGATTTCTGGCGTGTTTCAGAAGCAAAAAGGATTGTTTCCTGCCAGCTGCACCTAGGAAAGCCGCTGAACACTATTTTTCTGGCTTGAGAAATATTTCTCTGGCCTTTTCAGGCTTCTTTACTGTGGTGCCTTTGAACTTGGCTGCAAGCTGTGAAGCCACCCTGGCCTGTCTGCCAGGGAGGGAATTGCTATAGGAGACTCTCCTGGGTAAGGACCAGCACTTCTGGAACAGCTTCTCCCACTGACTGCCCTGCCCAGAACGGTGGGGAAATTGGACATCCAGCAACATGTCCCACCAGGACAGCACATGTATGTATTTGCACGTGTTCCCCAGAACAACAGAGATTTTGGCCTCTGACACGCATCAGAGGAAGGAGTAAAAAGCCCCACAGGAACTGGGCAGCTCTCCTGAAATACCTTGTCTTTGGGGAAGCACGTATGAATTGTTGTTTTGGTTTTGTGGGCTTTTATTCCTTCTCTGTCTCTGAATACCTCCAAAAGCCTGCCTACAAACACTAAGACTGAGCTCTGCTTGCCCCTCCTGCTGGCAAATGAGGCAGGCTGCAAATGAGCCACTGGAGCATTTTCAGACCCTGCGCCTGCAGTGAGTTTGCCTGCCCAAAACCTTAACCTAGGTGAAAGTATTTGAACCTGAATGTGTAGTTCTGTACTAGGCACCAGGTGTGGACATTCCTGAGTGCTTGAGCTCTTTTCCTGTGGATGTGAGGTGACAGAAATGGTGGCAGAAGGTGCTTGTCAAAAAGCCAAAGGTTTGAAGTGGCCCAGACCTTGGGCACGGACAATGGAAAAAGGGGACTTGCCCAAGGTTAATTAAAGGATGGACTTGTCATGAATAGAGAAGTGCTGGAGAATGTCCCATCCTTCCTGCAGTGGCAGCTGAAGAACTAATAATTCAGTTGCCACTACCTCATCCTTTCCTGCAGATTGTGCAAGTTGCTCCATTTGAAGGTCCTTCTTACAGCTGCTGCTGCAGCACCTGAGCTGATTCTCCAAACAGAATTTTCCTCAGGGTTATTCCCTGCTCTGGGAGGGGGGGGGGGGGGGGGGGGGAAAGGGCTTGGAGTCATTGGGAGGTGGGTAGGAGTGTATTTTCTTCCAATACCTCTCTTCTTCCTCCCTTGGTGGGAGAAGGAAGAAAGAAAGCTACTGCTGCAGTAGCTCACATGGTTGGCAGAACTGAACAAAAAGCTGGATCAAGTTCTGCTCATAAGTGTCACAAACATCACGGTTTAACTGCGTTTTTCCTTTTTCCCTCCTCCTCCCTTCAGCATTGAATGGAGGGGAATGGGTGTTAGTCTTTGCTGTTCCTTTGGCTCCCTCCCCCTCCCCATGAGTTTAAAGTATTATGTAAAATAACATGGGACCAGTCATCACCTGACACTAGGTATGCAAGGGGGGTGTTTTTAGTCTGTGTAGTGGTGTTTTAGAAACACTGGGGACTCCCTGTGCTGAGTCAGGCGGGAGCCTCTCTAAACTGGGTCCAGTGGATCCAGGATTGTTAACAGGATTTGCCCTCTCATTCCCCTCCCAGGCTGCTTTGTGAGGGGACCCCTGAAGGGAGAGTCCTGGGTGATGTGTGGGTGGGGTTTATGAACTGTGATTTGCACAGCTCCACATTCTAGCTAAATTAAAAAGCAGTAACTGTATGCTATTGAGAACAAGATTGTGTGGTCTCTGTGTTAAATAAAGGCGGAAGCTGTAACTTTCTCAGGTTTCTCTTTTAGTCACAAAATGGCAACATCAGACCTGCCCAGATGAGGTACCACCTAGAACACCCTTTTTTGAGTCAGTGGACTCTGCCACACTCACAGAACTGCAGAATCACAGTGCAGTGCTCTGTAGGTCTATTTACCTGGAGTGAGGGAAAGGGAAGAAGTTCTGTTCATTTGTTGGTTGGGTTTTAAGAGTGGACACGAGTCAGCAGATCATGGAGCCTCTCTCCATTTTCCTTTTCTAATCCAGGGATAAAAATACAGCCTGTTCTTGGAAACATCTTATTCTGAAATATGTAATTCAGGGGACATTGTTAAGACAACAACTGAACAAAAATGCTGGCTCTGTTAGTACCTCCTGTAACCTGCTGTGCTCTGTCTCCATTGCACTTCTCAAGGGATGGAGCTGCTGTTGGGCACCAAAGCAGATCTGACCCAGGTCAGTGCAGGAAGGGGCTGTAACCAAGAGTGTGTTCCCATGGGCAAGCCTGCTGAGTCACCCACAGCTCACACCCCCACAGCTGCTTTGCAGAAACAGAGTCCCAGTCTGAGAGCAGCTGCTGGCAGCAGGGAGACAAACTCCATGCCCCTTGTCAGTGCTGGTGAGTGCAGGCACTGCTTGTAAGGATTTACCTTTGGGTTTGGCAAACTGGAGTAGCATCTTCCCCTCTCCTCAATTCACAGTCTGAAACAAGGCAAAGGATGCTGCTCTGGCAGGAGGAATTCACAGATGAGCCACAGTCCACACAGGTCTAAAGAGCATTCTTCTTTTAAGCTTTAATACAAGGTAGCACAGTCTGCATCTTCTCATAATGAGGTATTTAAAACATTTTACAAAGAAATGCTATTCAAAGGCATTTAAAAATAAAATATTTCCCTTTTCTGAATCAAACATTAACACTAAAACCCCTGCTGCCAAGTGCTGCTCCTGTTAGCCCCACAGCTATAAAGCAGATGGCTAGAAAACTTACTTGAATGGCTTGAATCCCCTGAAGCGGGGACAGATGTTTCCCTGAACTGGCCTTGCCTTGATGCCATTAGGGAGACACTGCAGCAACCATCCCTTCCAAACCCCCTGAAATGCTAATAAAAGTTGTTACAAAACCTCTCTAATAGGACCAGGCTCTGTAAGTAAGTAGTCTTGCTGCACAAGCTGAGTGTGTGACAGAGGCTGGGCCAGGAGCCACGCCAGAACTTCAGTATCTTACAAAACAGCTGCCCTGTTCTGCCCTTAGAGCCAGAACTGCTGCAGTGTGATCAGGGTGACCTCCACAGCTTGGCCACTCTGTGGCCACAGTCCCACATCACTGGCTCTGTAGGAAGCCAAGGGAGTTCAAAGGAGGATGTTATCTATCCTCAGGGTTTAACCTGCTGTAAGTAACTGAAGGGCAGTTTGTTTTCTCCACTCCACAACTATCTACCACTCGTCCTTGCTTTCCTGATCTGTGTAAGTGAGCAGGAGGCACAGACAGACCCTGCCCCAGACACCTACAACTGTGGCTGTGCATGTAGCACCTCAGGAGAATGGAGAAGTGGCCTCAGCCCTGGAAGACCTGGATTTGTCAAGAGGTTGAGGAGAGCACTGGGGCTAAACATACTGCCTCTGGCCAAAGACATCCCTCAAATAAGCTCTTCCTTGGAAAAAAACCCGATCCAGTAGCAGGATTCTGGACAGTGCTTCCAGCTCTCAGCCACTAAAGCAAAAGGCAGGAACTACAATCAGTGTAATTATCTAGCTAAATCTGACATGAAGCTCCCCTCAGTCCCTGCAGTACTGTTCTCTCCTGAGGTTCCAGGCTGAAACTTAAGTAACAGTGCACACCGTTAAATAGGAAAAGAACAGAAAAAGAGGAAGCCACGACCACACTCTGGGCTATGGGATCTGTGGCCAGTTGTAATCTTGGCCCATCATCCCCCCCAGCTCCTTGGCACACCATGGAGATAGGTGGGAGGAAGCAGCAGGGTCCACCACACCAGTCCCCAGCTGGTCATGCACTGAATGGTGCCCCTCAAAGAGATGATGAATAGCCCGTTGTTCTGTTCCTCTGCATCACCTTCATCCGGCGTTCATCAAAAAGAAAACAAAATAGAAATGAACACACGCAACCCCTGCACTCACAGTGGGGAGCTGGAGGCTTTGCTCAGCCTGTAGCGCTCCTGCCTGAGCTGCTCAGGCCCCAGGAGTCCCTGCCTGCCCCATGAGGGGGCCGCTGCCGTCCCGGGGCTCCTCCAGGGGGGTCTGGTTGCTGTGCACCACGATGGTGTTCTCATCCACCAGCTCGCACGCGGGGTTGCTGAACGCCGACAGCGGCAGCGTGATGCGCTGCATTTCACGCTCATAAACCTTCTGCTCGTGCTTCTCCTTCAGGTCTTTCCCCCTGCATTTAAACAAAAACCAAAACATGTACATGGGGTGAGTGCTGCTTGGAGGGAGAGTCTCAGTAAAGCTGTTAGAGAAGAAGGGACTCTGCTCTTTAAGATAAACAGAGGTTTCTGCTGCATACGAAGGGCCAGAAATATTCCCTACTGTAAGCAGAGGACCACAGCTGAGCATCTCTGAAAAACAAGCAGCCAAGTGAAGTCTGTCCCTCCCTCAAACTGGCTTATTCACTGACATTGCTGCTGATAAATGACTGTAAAGCCAGGCCCCTCCTTCAAACCACAGAGCTGCCATATGTTTCCTTATCCTTTACAGTCCCACTGCATTGCCTTGTGCAGGCCCAGGGGAGAAGCGAGACAGTGCAGAGGCCACTGCTGTGGAAAAGAGCTTCTGTAACCTGCTTCCTCTGAAACAAATACTGGAGGTGCTGACAGCTTCTGCCTTTTGTTGCAGCAAATTAAGCTGTCCAGAAAGTACTAAAGCTGACTTCAGAGCTGGCCCTGCTTTCTGCCACTGCAGCTATAACAGCTTAATGCTACAACCATATACTCAAACCTACCTCAGTCTGCAGCCTGTTGCTAAGGGAAGGAACACCTCTGTAATTTGTGCTGCGGAAGAACTGCCTTGCTTTAAAAATGGATTTGGCGTTAATAGCACGTTGTCTCCAGAAGAGCTGTGTATACCAAAAACTACTAAACCCATTAAAGGTTTCTCACCACACCTACTACCCAAACCTACCAGCTTGCACATGCAATTTTGAGATCAAGGCAAGGATGGAGACAGTAAACCTGCACTACAGCCCTGCTGTCGGCTCTCTGTGACTGGAAAGCAAAGCTGCATTTGGACAAAGCCCAACACTGGTCTATTGCTTCCTCCCGCTGAGGACAGCAGAGAGGTGGGACAGGCACCACTCGCTCCTCCTGAGGCTCGTGATCTCAAGCAGGCAGAGCTGCTGGGGTTTCCTGTCAGCATTCTGGCTGCTGTTCAAAGCTGCCTACAAGCGTGCAGCAGTGGCTGCCGTTCCTGCCAGTACACAAGACAGCATTCTCTGAAGTGACACCTCAAATCAGATTCCTCGACAAGCAGCACTCTGTGTTGTGCCCCTTACGTAACACTCCTCCCTCTGCTTTTTTTCTGTCAGCATTTATTATAAACACTTACATAAGGACATGTCCCAGCTTGGGAAAGGGCTCCTTCTGCTTGGTTGTGTCAGACTGTTGTCAAACAGCCAAAACATAGAACAAGCCCTCCCAGAGGAGGGAGCCTGGGCCTTTGCTTGCTGCAGGGACAATCACTGCTATTTGTTAATCCTGCCCTCTCTCTTACAACAAAGCAGCTTGCTGCTGCCACTATCCTCAAACACTGCTGAGCTACAGAAACATTTCTGTCCAACACAGTGAAGTGGCTGAAAAAATAGTAACTGAAGTCCAAATCAAAACTCACCTTAAAGTATACAGGAGCTTTGCTAAAATGAACTTTGACCAAAAAAAAAGTGCTACCTGATAGCTTCATAGGATACAATGCATGAGTAGGAAAAAAAATTGCCAGTTGTTTTTTCTCTAGACTAGAGAAATCAGGAGAACAGGTGGCCTGCTAAAAAATACACAAGAGTTGTTCTTTTTCTGATTAAAAGAAACTTCCTGTGAGGGCACTTGGGATCTGCTCTTTCCAGTTCTGACAAAATCCAGATTTTATCTCCTCTGGATACATCTGAAAAAGCCACATCAAGATGCACATGCACACACAAAACCCCCAAACATTAAAGAGGGAAATTTGAAACTTTAAGTGAGACAGAACATCACAATAATGGGGGAAATGGAGAAGAACAGAATTAACTCTTCAGTAGTACTTTCCTCAGTGTGACAAGCAAACTTGCTCAATGTGCCATAACCAAACATATGCTTCTGACGCTTCTGTCCCATTTCCCTGGGATTTGGTTGGGTCTGCAGGTGCTCAGACATTCCTGCTCTATATACACCAGTTTTTGAACAAAGAACAGCCACTCACCTCTTATAGATGTATCCCAGGACAATGCCAGCCCCGATGGCAATGATTATCACCATCATGATCAGCCCCAGCACATAACCTGTGAAAAGAGGAAGAAAAGAGCCAAAATTAGAGGCAGCAGATCCAGCTATAAAGTTGCTTTCAGAGTATCAAAACAGGTCTGTCCTGCCAGGATTCCAGGAAGGGATCCATCACGTGATCCTGGGTTTGTACCTAGTGTCCCTAAGTCCTTCTTTTCTTTGGAGTTCATCTGTACTCTCTGACTGATGCCAATGATGGGCTGCACTGCGGCTGCCTCGCTCCGGGAGGGCAAGGTATCAGCTGGTTCAAACACCTGCTCATCCTCCTGGGAAGTACCAACTTCTGCTGTAGGGGCTGGGGCTGTGGTAGCTGCAGCATCTGTTGAGAGGGGAAAAAAATACATACAACATACCAAGCACTTATGAGTACTTCAAAACAACGTGGACAGCTCTAGACTGACATCACTGAACTGCCTTCAAAGCACACTGAAGAACACTTGTTCCCCCTTAAGTTGTTGCCAGAAATCCTACCAAAGCAGACAAGAAATGTACTCCTCCCCCATTTTCCTTTGACGTGAACCTATTTAGCTAAGAGTCCAAGGCACCACCACAGATGAGAGAAGTCAGACAGCAGAATGAAACCCAGGTTCAGGGCATGAGTCCAGAGGATGCACAATGACTTCATTTAATGTATAGATCGATATACAGGCTGCAGCTTCAATCATGCTGAACAGACATGAACAAGATTATGAGAATCTCCATCTCAAATCTCCCAGGAGCCTATTTATCTCTCTCTTCTCCTCAATCTTCCTGACACAGGAAAGTTTGACAGGAGACTCAAGCTGGTGTGAAAACAACCTTGGATATTGTTCCCTGGCTCCTCTTTGCAGTGGTGTACCAAACTCTGATAGTCTGAGACACCACTGGACAGGCTAAGTCAGAGCAGCCCTCAGGCAGCACAGCCACTAAGGACAAGTTCCTCCTCAGCCAAGGCCCAGAAAAGGCACCCAAGGATACAGGTTCCTTCCCAGCCCTGGTTTTTATCAATGCTCTTTTTCATCAACAGCACTGGAAGATTTTCAAGGTAGCTCCTTCTTTTGTGACATAGTTTAAATGGAAGCTGTAGCACTGTAAAAGCTGTGACAGTGTAAAGTAGGTATCTATTACCTGTTCTACACAAACCCCTCTCCATTTTGGAAATTCTATTCAATATGCATCCAAACCTGAAAACCCATTCCATCTGCATCTCCCCCCACAGCAGACAGTAACTCCATGTGGATTTTCTACCTGCAGCCATTTTGAGTCCTCAGTGGAATGTGAAATGGAAGTACAGAAGAGAGTCAGAGACAGGAAATCAGGGGTCCTGCACAGTAACTTCACGTAGGGTCAGCCCAGGCAACTGAACTAAACTGAACTGTTGGGCCATGAAAAGGTGCCCACTCTGTGATGCAAAAATATGAAACCTATTAAACATGCAAATGGCTGAAAGGTCAGGTTACTCTTCTGATCCAGAAGCTGCAAGAGTGTTTCGAATAAGAATTTAGCAGTAGAACTTTTTTTTTGTTTCATCTTTAGGGAAAATCAGGAAAAAAAAACAGCAAAGTGAAAAAAAGGGGAGGGTGTATGTGCGTGGGAAAACTATTTACATGCAAGGATAGCAGTCTCAAGGGACAGTGGTGTGAGTAAATCTTGCAGGGCTCAGAAAGTAGTAAACAGTTCAAAAAACCCCAAGTGGTTACTCTGGTGTCAGTCAATACTGACACCTCCTCTCCCTGAAAAGGGCTTCAGCTAAAATTCTTTTGGCAAACTGTTTCTCACTGTGACTATACAGGAGGGATCCAGTGTTTTCATTTCTTACTATCCTCCCTTCTAGTTCTTATTTTTTCCACATTCTTCCCTTGCACCCCGTATTCAAATTCCCACTGGCAATCCTTTAACAAGAGGAAACTTCTTTAGTCAGCTGAATATGTCCCACAGCAACAGACTACCCACACCTCAGCACTTCCTAGATGTCCAGACCTCAGCCTTTTGCAACACAGCTAGAGAGCGCTACAGCGATAAGTGAACTATGGGGGAGTGGGGGCTTTTCACAGGCCTTTTCTGGCAGTAATGGAAAAGCCATTTTCCAGGGGCGGAGCACGGCATAGCCGGGAGGCAGATGTGCACACACAGGCGGGGGCTGGAGGGGAGCCCTGGGTACGCGGTGTTTCCGAGGGAGGTGCCGGCGTAGCCCGGGGTTGTTTGTGCGCAGGGGGGACCCCACCCTGCTGAAAAACCCTGCTCCCCACGGTAGGGGGCAGGCCAGGGAGGGCAGGAAAAGAGGGGGGGCCGACGGCGGCCGCTCTTACCTGAGCACTCGGCGATGTCGCAGGATCGCCGCTCGGGGACCCCGGTAGCGCCTTGGATGTAGCACCAGGGCGCGGCGTCGCCGTCCGGATTCCTGCAGCTGTTGTGGTCCTCATCGACTGCCAGGGAGCAGCGGGCCGTCAGCGGGGCCGCGGCACCCTCCGCTGCCCCGAGAGCCCCCCCGCGCCGCGTCCCCCGGCCCCGGACCCACCTGCCGGGAGCGTGGCGCCGGGGCCGCTCCGCACCGTCAGCCAGTTGAGGCACGGGGCTCCCCCGGATGCCACTTGCCGGCTGCCGCGGTAGGACGAGCCGTTGCCGCGGAGGCACTCTGCGGAGAGACGAGCCGAGCCTTGCGGGCGGCCCGGGCGGCCCCCGCCGCTCCGGGCCGCTCCCCAGCGCGGCCCCCGCCTTCCCCGCGGGGGTGTTCCCCCTCCCGAGACCGGCCTTTGTCCCCCACGAAGCCGGGCCGGCACTCACCCTCGGCGCCGCGGGCGGCCCCCAGCAGCAGCGAGCCCAGCAGCAGCACGGCGCGCAGCGCTCGCCGCGGGGCCCCGGGCAG